>JAGDQP010003445.1:367-94102 GCA_022664845.1 Lepisma saccharinum | reverse complement strand
CTAGGAAATGAAGATTCAGAAGAAATTGATGTTGATGTCCCAGACGTAATGAAAGAAGAAGTGGATAAAGTACTTCGAGGGATGAAGAACGGAAAATCACCAGGAGAAGATGGACTCACAGCAGAGATGTTTAAATGGGGAGGTGAAAAGATGAAAGAGGAAGTTGCTAAATTATTCTCGATGTGCTTGAGGAAGAGAGAAATACCCAGAAGTTGGAACAATGCCGTTATCATTTTGTTGTACAAGAAAGGGGAAAAAGAACGCGTCGAAAACTACAGACCAATTAGTTTACTGTCAGTCCTATACAAAATGTTCACCAAAGTTATTTTGAATCGTATTGAACGAGACTTGGATTTTAATCAGGGAAGGGAACAAGCCGGATTTCGTCGTGGATTTAGCACAATGGACCACATACAAACATTGAATGAAGTTATGGAAAGGACTAATGAATATGAACTTCCATTATGTTTGGGATTCATAGATTTTGAAAAGGCTTTCGATTCGGTCTCCTTGTCAGCAGTACTTAAATCACTTGAACATCAAGGCATCGAAAGTGCATACATCAAGTTACTGCGAAACATTTACTCGACTGCCACTTCTGTCATTAGGCTGCATCAAGACAGTGAAAAATTTAAAGTTGGAAAAGGGGTAAGGCAAGGAGATTCAATTTCTCCGAAACTGTTTTGTGCGGTCCTGGAGAGAGTGTTCCAGAATTTAAACTGGGATGAAGTTGGAATTAAAATTAATGGCGAATATCTTCATCATTTACGGAAGAATGGCGAATATCTTCATGGAAGAACTGAGTAACGAGAGTTCGAAAATAGGCCTTAAAATGAACTTAAGTAAAACAAAAGTAATGTACAACCAACATGCTGCAAAGAAGGAAGTGAAGATTAACGGAGAGACAATAGGCATAGTTGATGAGTATGTTTACCTAGGCCAGCTTAAAACATCGAATGCAAAGTTGACTGATGAAATAAATAGAAGATGTAAAATGGCGTGGAGTTCTTTTGGAAGACTACACTTTATTTTCAAAAGCAAACTTCCAATGTGTCTGAAGCGTAAAGTTTATAATCAATGTGTCTTACCTGTAATGATGTACGGCTGCGAAACTTGGACATTGAATGCGCAAACGACTCAAAGATTGAGAGTCACACAAAGAGCAATGGAGAGGTGCATGCTAGGAATAACCAGGAGGGACAGGAAGAGAAATGAATGGATTCGCGCACAAACAAAGGTAGAGGATGTAATCAAGACTGCGAAGAAGATGAAGTGGAGATGGGCCGGTCACATAGCTAGACGAACAGATGGAAGGTGGACGACAAATGTACTACAGTGGATTCCTAGAGAAAAGAAACGACCGAGACGACGTCCAAATGTAAGATGGGTAGATGAAATCAAGCGTTTTTCAGGAGCTACATGGATGAGGATATCAGCAGACCGAGATATGTGGAAAGAAAAGGGGGAGGCCTTCATCCAGCAGTGGATAGAAAACGGCTGAATATGATGATGATGATGATGATGATGTTATAATTATAACCTGAAGCGCAAGCAGGTAAAAACTCCACAAACGGGAAGTGTGGAGAAAACCCGCTGACGGAGACTGTAAGTAGGTTTGATTCGGGATACGGTTCTAAAACTACGATGTGAGGAATAAGGTAATATTCACTACTAGGTGAGACATTTAGTGAGGTAGATGTTATATGCTTACGCGCGCGGTGCCGCGTTGCCCGGAATAAATTATTAGTAGTATATCTAAATTCTAAAATATGTTAGTAACCTGAGTTAATTTTTAAGTAACATAATGATTAATATAGTATGGTTATTCCGCAAGATAGATAGATATAGATAAAAGTAATACTAAGATATTATATTATATGAATATAATAATAATAAATATAAAATGACTATAAAGAATTGAAATAAAAATAGTGCTGCATTATTGCATAGTCAAGAAACATATAAATTAAAGTATTAAATAAGTATAAATATAAATTCTGTCTTTGGCCTGTATTTCTTGATTTAGGGATTTTTCTTTAGGATATGAAGGGGTCTATTGTATTTATGTGTCAGTTTTGAGATGTAAGTACCAAGTGGCCAACCGAGGGAAGGCAAGAAAGATTGTTTTTTTGACCGTACGCGTAATAGGGTTTCTTGTAGATTATGTGATGTTTATCTAAAAATGGCAAAGAAGAACTTCAAAAATCAGGACATGTCTTTATTTTTTGCCCTTTACTAACTTTAGGAAAGTATCTGGAAGCACAGGGAAGTTATAATAATCATAATACAAGTGTTGTAACAGTAGTGGTCACTTAATCATCAATCACCCCAGTATTTCTACATTCCCTCCGGATAGCAAAGTCTGAAATAATCACTGGTTATATGGCTATGTTAAAAATACGAAAATTGTATTTTAAAAAATGCTAATTACTTACCCCCATACCAAAAAAATGGGCACTGTGGAATTCCAATTATTGATACCCCCTATTAGCAGTAACTGGTTTGAATAATTCACATAATGCTGATTTCTAAAGGGCCCCAAAACATGCTTCTAGTTATTAATGTCTTCCAACCAAAGTAGAAAGTACCTATTCTACCAAAAAACTTTTCCTGTTTTAATGTATTTGGAGAACAAATTATTGTGCCCCTTTCAAAAATACTGTAAAAACCTCAGTCCAGTCTGGAATTAGATTCGCCTGGCGCGACGTAAATGCAAGTTTAGTTAGTTAGTTAAAGATGTCCCTCTGAAGAGGGGTACAAAGGGTTACGCCCTTTCTTTCCAGAGTTGTTTATAATATATTTTGTATTTCAGTTATGGTTAGATGGTCTAAGTGATTTTTTTTTAATTTCCTGAGGATTGTTTGGCATGTGCATGATTTTATGAGACGTAACGTGGCTGATTTTTAAATTGTTTTTACAGGACATAAATGTGCCGGTGGTTCTCTACTGGCATGTCTTTGTAATTGTCGTGATCTGGATGGTCAAGTGGGAGTGTTCTGACATACAGTACAAGGAGTTGATCTAGAGGTGCGAAATGAAAGCGTGGAGCGGCAGATATGTTTAGGTCGGTTCGGATATCATCTTGCATCAACGGATGGCCCGTGCCAATGCGTCTCGCAATGTAGTTGTATTGAAGTGAAGCTATGTGTGCAGTGATCTCAGGGAAATCGATCCTATTGTAAAGCTCTTGGGTTGGGCTCGGGAGTTTGATTCTGTAAGCTGTACGTAGGGCATGCCTTTCTAAGATTTTAAGCCTTTAGTAATATTTGGGCGATGCCGACACCCAAGCTGTAAATCCATATGTAATAAGTGGCTGTAGAAATGTCTTATATGTATTTATAAGCGTTTGTGGATGTAAGCCCCAACTTGTGCCACATAATCGTTTTAATAGATTTAGCCTGTTCTGAGCTTTTTGGTTGACTTCGTTCAGGTGAGCATTCCATGTTAAATGTCTGTCAAATGTGACACCTAGGTACTTGGCTGTGTTTGCAATTGGTATCTTAATTCCACCGACTCTAAGTTGTAATAGGGAAGTAATTCGGTATACTCTAGAAGTCCGGTTCGGTGACAGTATAACGAGAGCTTGAGTTTTGTCGCCATTTATTTTTTGTTTCCACCTGTTGCACCATATTGCGAACAGCTCTATCATGTGTTCAAGGCTGAAATTTATTACCTGGATGCTGGGAGCTGTAGCCAGGAATGCAGTATAATCAGCAAAAAGGAAGTGATGGATATTTGGAATTGGTTTCGGCATATCTGCAGTGTATAATATGTAGGGTAAAGGAGAAAGAGCTGATCCTTGTGGTACTCCTGTTCTCGGCCGTATTGCAAGTGACTTCGCTTGGTTTATTAGAATATATGAGACGGTCCTTGAGGAAGGATGTGATAAAATATAAAGGAAATCGGTATCTCTGCAGTTTGTATAGCAGTCCAGCATGCGAAACTTGGTCGAAGGCTTTTTCTATGTCAAAGAGGAGAAGACAGGATGGTTGTATCCTATTGAACTGGTGAGTTATGATGTTGGTCAGTCTTAGAAGCTGGTCTGTGTGCTGCTGGAAGGTCTAAATCCAGCTTGTGATAGTGGTAATATTGACTTATTTGCTAGTATCGTGTGGAGTCGTTTTACTATTATGGCCTCTAGTACCTTACCTAGTGTAGATGTTAGCTGAAAAGGTCTGTATGATCCTGGATTTGTTGGGACTTTGTTTGGCTTGAGGAATAGAATCATGTGAGAAACTTTGAATTGAGGCGGATATAGTCCAGCTCTGAGAAGGAACGTATAAAGAACAGCCAGTAGTTCGAAAAGAATCGTAGGTCCTTCCTTGATATGACGATATGTAATATTGTCTGGTCCGGGTGCAGTGCTTTTCTTGTGGCGAACGATTGAACGTATTTCCTCTTGTGCTATTGCTTCATTCAGTAGTGTATTGACCATGTCATTAATGTAACGTTCGTTTGATTTGTGCTTGTCACCGTGGGCTATTATTGTCGCTTCTACCTTTTCGTGGAATGGTAGTGTGAATGTGTTTTGAGGTGAATAAACCTTTTCAAAATGAGATGCAAACGCATTGGCTTTTTCATGATCGGCTTCTTCATGAAGATGCATTTTTTCATCAATTAGCCACAGTGATGCCGTGGCTATTACCCACTGAAAGGGTTATGCCCTTTTATTGGGATGAGATTTAATGAGAATGTATTGGTAATATATAGGAGATTGTCAAAGAGGTTTTTGGTATACTGTTTCTATTTATTTCATTAAACATTTGCCTATTGCGATTTTGTAATCATACATGTATATAAATAGGATATATCAAGAGCAAATAAATATATCAATCAGATTAATGATGAGAATGAGAATGCAGTGCTATCACGTCACAACTACAACATTGAAAGTGTTAATTTACACGAATTTTTATTATCTTCTGTCCGTTGCGGTATCTGCGTACCAGTATGCGTTCTAGTATTTTACTGAAGTTAGGAGTGAGTTGTATTGGTCTATATGATTTGGTGTCTGTCTTATCTTTGTTGGGTTTCGGAAACATGAGTACTTTTGATAGCTTCCATTCTACGGGGTAACATCCAGTGCGTAGTATGAAATTATAGATGGTGGCTAGAAGCTGTAGTAAAATGAGCGGTGCCTCTTTCATGTGGCGGTATGTAATGCTATCGAAACCTGGAGCTGTGTTCTTCCCATTGTTTGTGACTTCTGTGATGTCTTGTGTGGTGATAGGAGTTGTTAATGGCTGGTTGTGGTCGATAGTATGCTCGACGCTTATTGCCAGGTCGGTTTTATGTGGATCAGTCTTGCGTTCAATATTTCTGGAGAATTCTGTTATTGCGCAATGAGACGATTCAGGAGTGAATACTGTTTGTAGGCTGTCAGCAAATATGTTTGGTTTCTCTATGTCAGTATGTGGAGCTGAGTTCTCTGTCAGAATTGGGTATGTAGTCGAGGTAGAGTTGCCTATTAGTTTATTGAAGTGTCTCCAGAATTTTGAGGGATTTCTTTCGCCTTCCAAGTTATTTGTAGTTCTGATCCACATGCGTTGTTTGTATGCCCAGATGTAGTTTTGCACCATACGTAAATACTCTCTGTGAAGGCGCAACGCTTCAAGTGACCTTGTGCGTATATATTCTCGGTATGCTTTCGGTGATAATTGAATTATATTTAGCTATTGTGGCGGTAATTTTGGTTTAAACGGGTTGGTGGTGGTACTAGGCATATTTCGTTTGCTGCTTGTTTGTATAGCCGTTGTAAGCTGTGCGATCGCCTGGTCCATAGTGTCAAGATCATGAGGTTCAGGTATTTGTTCTACATATCGTTCTAGGTCTGTTCGATAGTTGGTCCAGTTTGCTTTGTCATAGTTGAGTATTGTACGGTTAGCAGTTACTGTTGCAGTGTGTCGAGTAGGTATGTACAGGTCAAGCTTTATTGGATCGTGATCGCTGCCTATCGAATCAAGCACATTGATGGAGATATAAGGTGTAAGTGATGAGGAGGCAATGACAGCATCCGGAGTAGTGTTGCTACTAGGTCTTGTTGCTCTGGGTATTGTACATAGTTCTCCATGTGTGCGTTGGCTAATGTGGTCTCGAAAGGTTTGCTTTTCTCCAGCAGTTTGGCTATGGATGTTGATGTCGGCCATGATTATGTATTGTCTGTAATTATTATCTATATAGTTAAAGAAGGTAACCGGTATAGGCGTGTGGGGTGGTACGTAAATCGTAGCTATTGTTATTGGTTTTGCCTTGAAGTATACTGTACAGATATTATGCTCAAGCATGTTGGCAGAGAATTTTGGAGTAATGTTTCGGTGTGGTATTTGACATCTTTTTCCTGAAGAAGGTGTTGGAATATTGCTTTTCGTTCCTTTAGTGACTGGATATTAAGATGTAGCAATGTTACCACGTTTCGTTTATCCATCCTGGTTATCATTTGGGAGAGGTTTGATTTTGAAATGTACATGGGGGCCGGAGTACGTAGCTTGTACCGTGAGTTTATACATGAGCTTGGTAGTATAGTTTAACTGCTGCAAAATATGTGGCCTGAGAAATGGATGGATGTTTTGTAGTGTTCATAGGCAGAAGAAACGAATCATATCTTCGACAGTAACTGGTTCCCTGAGAGAATTGCTGTTGGTGACCGGAGGATCCGGTGTTCGAACAGGAACTACTAATTCCGGTGTTGTGGGGTTTGCTGTAGGCTTGGCTTTGCACTTTGCGCTGTACGATGCGTGTTCCTCAGTACATGTTGCACATTTCGGTGGCTGGTTACCATTTGGGCAGCTTTTCGTCGCGTCGTCTTGGCTACAGTAACCGCACTTCGGCGTATTTGGACATTTGGCGGTGGTGTGTTCATTATAGCTCTGGCATCGTTCGCATCTTACCGGTAGAAGACTTTTTGTGTTAGATAGTTCGACCCTGTGGCGTTTTCTATATACTGTATGTAGGCCCTTTTCTTGAGTAGAAGATCAATAAGTTGCTGGTCTGGTGTGAGTAGTTTTACTAGGTAAGTGGGGTCATCCTTGCGGAGGCATTTCTCTACAGGAGCACCCTCACTATGTAGCTCATTATAGATTTCTTCCTCTATCCATGTTGGGTCTACTCCTTTGATGACAACGGACAGCATGGGTGGTTTGCGTGGTGGGGGAGGTACTCTAGCTTTCCTTTACGTGGTGACAGAGCTTCCATCGTAGTTGTTTTCCCAAAGATCTCATAAGTGGCTTTGTTTTGAATCAATCTGTGCGAATCAGGATTTCTTGATTTCAGTTTTATGCGATTTTTGGTAAAGACTATTTCATGTATGTGCCATTTTTTGTTTTCTTTTTAGGGTTCCAGCCGGCAAAGGGTTACGCCCTTTCTTCGGGTTGTATGTGCCAGCTCAAATTGGAATGTCTATACAGTTTCCTAACCATCCAATAGCGAAAGTTTTTAAAATAATTGAGATGCTACTTACACAGAAACAAAGATGTCATAATATCTAACAGTGTCAGGAAACTATAAAAAAAAAAAATAGGAAACATGTCCTGAACATAGATTGTAATTTTAAAACTTATCCTGACTGTCGTAATTTATTTGCTCAATGTTCTTGCTGCCACCTGCCGAGCATTCTAAAATCTAGCTTATTATGCAATTTCAGAGTCTGTATGAATTATTATGAGTTTATTACGTCAATTCTGTCTTGTCAGTTGCACCGATTACCTACTACAAGTGGGCGAAGGAGGCCCGGGGAACAAGTTTTTTCGGAAGTTTCAGATAGAATTGCATAACGGTAAAACAGGAAATCTATAGATTGAACATTGATTCTTTGAGAAAAAATGTTCTGGGGGATTCTTTTAAATTTTTAGATAGGTTGAAAGAGGAGAGAGTGCGTAGCCCTCTAGTGGGAGATACACACCACGGTAGGTAGGCCGGTAGCAACAGGCCTCCTCAGTAAAAAGGGGGGGGATTTAGAGAGGAATGGGAGACTATGTTGATTATCTTGACAATTGATAAAATACTTCCATCCACAGCTAGCAGGGATGTAATGGAGGGTATACGCGGGTATACGCCGTACACTCACCTCAATTTTTTTGGGTATCACCGTATACTCACCTAAAATCCATGAAATACGCAGGTGTATGGGACAGTAAGCGAAAGGTTTCGTTACAGCGAGCGAAGCGTATACCCAGGGGGAGCCCTTACGAGTGTTACGCGGAGGACAGTGCCCATTGGTTGAGGCGCGAGTTACGTCATCGTTTGGACTCTAGGAGACAGTCTTCTTTCTCTGCAACTATTCTGCCTCAATAAAATCTTAAAATTTACTATGTGGAATCTAATTATTTTCTTTATTAACTGTATTAATAAGGAAAGATTCCTTTGGAAGGATACTAAAATGAAATTTATGTAATTTACAAATTCAAATGCGAACAAAAGCTTAAATTTAAACAAATAATTATGAAAACATTTACAATTAATGATACGCACCGCATGCCTGACATCTCCTGATCAAAACTTAAAGAAATGGTCTTTTTACTAGTTAAACCCAATCTTTGTACAAGATAGCAGTAACTAAAATAATGTTAACGTGTCACTGAACAACATTTGGGGCCGATTTTGAATCAATGAATTAGTATTTGAGATATATTGCTGACATTTATCTTCCTTGCTATATTTCACTCGTATTTGTTTTATTTTTTAAATCAGTCATAATTTTACTGAAAGTAAGTTATTATTATTTATTCTTTCCTGTACTTTTATGTATTCCTATCGTTCTATATTAGCTTATCAAGCTGTTAATAGCATGTAAATAAGTAAATACATACATGCATAAATACATATTATTATAATAATTAACGACCACCGTGGAGCCATGGTAATGTGCTGCTACCAAAAGCGGATCTATCCAATCGAAATCACGGGACAGAGCATCCTGAGTGCGAATTTTCCTTTTTCTTCATCAGTGTTTCAAAGCAACTGCTGGAATGGTACTTTCGTTTTGACCACGGCATCTTCTTTCCTTATTTACTTTTTCATCGTTTAATTTTGTTGTTTGTAACCATGTATAATTAATTTTGGACTGTATTCAAAAAGACGAAAAATAAAAATAAATAATAAATAAATGTTATTCCTAAAATTTTAATTATTATTATTATAATGAAATGAGAAACGCAGAAAGATACGTCCCTCGAGTTATACTTATGCTGAAGCGTCATAATTGCATGTATGCGCCATTTTAGTGACTTTCATCTTCTACCCGTCACGATTATACGAGTGCAATGCTTATTAAAATCCATAAACATACATGACCAAGGCGGGTTCGACTACTTCGGTCATTGATTTGAAAGCGTATCGGGGTAAAAAAAAAATGTACTACTGCTTCAGCATAAAATAAAATGTACGCCCATGTATAGTGTACGTTCTCGAAATTTTGCCAATAATGTAATTAATAACATACAAGAAAATGGCGGTTTATATCCTTTTTTTCTTTCGGAAAGGAAAGAATTATATACATAACTTTTCAATCTTATTTTTTCTCAGCTACAATACATAACACGAACAGAAACTATGGCATGTTTAAACCGACGTATGTGGGTCTATTGGACAATATCAGACACGTCAACCTAGAGAAGTTCGAAGGCGGGAGAGTTGCCAATCTGGAAGGAAGGAAATGCGGGAGCTTACTGAGAAGCTAAGCAACATGCTAAAGAGTTACAACACAAACGTTAAACCACGGAACACAGATGTTAAATCTTCTAACCCACATAATCTCTCACGCATGTTTTAGTTTCCCAAGCATTTTGCGTGAGAGTTGACATGTCTGCAATACAAAGTTGTTGAAGAAATATTTTTATACAATTTTAAAATTTATTATATATCCAAGGGGTAGATTATTACCGCCGTGGTGATAAAGTGCCATCTCGGCATTTACTTGTAGGTCAGGAAAACTTTTTTTTAGGACGGACGGTTTAAAGATTCCAATCCAGATCTTCCCAACTGCTGAAAGAGCAAACTATCATAGCTCCAAACTCCATTAATTATCACTCAGCTTATATATATACCGTAATAACATTCATATTTAAATATATTTCCTTTGTATATATTTCAAATGACAAAAAAAGCGAAACAAAGGATCCTGTACTAAATACTTTTTGTAAGTGGTTGGTAGTACAGTTATACCTTATTTGCACTTTCGCTTCTAAAAGTTGGACGGTATCAATGCCAGTTAAATATATTCATATATGGAACGACACCTGCTCGTAACTATTTTCTTAAAGGTCAATTTAATGACAGATCTATCTCTTGCATAGTTCTCTGAAAGGAAATGTACGTAATACATTTTAGAGCTATTAGCGTTAAATTTGTCCTTTCTATTCCTTACCAAAATCTACTCCTTCCTCCTATATTCATCTTTGGAAAAAGCGTGACATCTAACATCTTTATTGTTAAGTTCTGTATTTTTACAGTTTGCAATTGCACATTTTTTATTATTATTCATCATTTAAGCACATATGTACATTGCACAATTTATATACACACAATAAAATATATAATACACATATATACACGAAATAAATTTATTTAAGTTCATAGAAAAGCGCACTGTAATAATCTAACAGAGAAACTATATGCAGGTGTCCAAACCGTGACGTCATTGAAAGCTTGTCCGCAGTTGAACATCAGCGCGCGTAACGTTAAGGGCCTACCTAATAATACTTTACCTATCTTGGCGTATACCCACCTAAAAATTTAGCATTACATCTCTGACAGTTACTGTATATGCATATCATGCTTTACATCAGTGGCGTGGGTAAGGGGGGATATGGGAGATATATCCCCCCCTCGACTCCAACTTTATGAACTTGAGAGGAGAGTATTTCCACAAGAAAAAAAATGAAGTTACGTTTGGAAACATAATTGTTAGTTAAAATATAAAATTGTTTGTAAGGGCGGTAACAGCACTATAGCTTACGACCGTCCCGATATAATTGTAAGCTTATTAATAAACAGGCAAGGGTCGTATTGTACATTCTGCGTTGTAGTTTCACATTTAGGTAGATGTAAATAACCATTAGGACAACCAGTAAAATAAACATTCTTTGACAATAATATCGATAGCGCCGGTAAAAAAAAAACATTTCTAGACAGTAATGAAAAATGTAGTAGCAATTCCTGGACTGATAGCCACAACGAGGGTAGAACGGTGAAAATTTTGAACATAAAACATTTAAAATATGTGGTTGAGGCAGTTATTTTCTACGTAGCTTTAACATACGTCCTCGTTACTTTACATATGAATTATACATAAAAATTACACATATTGGAAAGTTTCCGCTGTAAGATGTAATGTTATCTTCCAGATCATAAGGGAGAAGATAATATTTTGGTTAACTTTATTTTTTTTTTCCTTGGGATATCTTAGTAAATTTTTACTTCGACCTGTCACGTTTATACGAAGGCGACGCTGTTAAATTTTACAAATATCCATGCTCCAGGTAGAACTCGAACCCGCAATCTTGGAGACACTGGCCTAATGCCTCAGACCACACGACTACCTCGGTCGGCTATAAGGGAAGAAGACCTAACCATTAAAATCAATTATTGAAATTTGTGATCAAGTTTCAATTTAGGATCCTTTTGCCTGACTAGATGCAGCTGAATGATTTTCTGCATTAGCGGATGAAACTCTTAATATCGCCTACATGGGAAAATTTTGTTGTTAACTACGTCAATGATGAGTATGATTTCTTAAAAAATGAATTTATGCACAGACTCTGTAACAATCCGGCAGATCTTTCCCTAAAGTGGTGTTGGCCGAAAAAGTTCGAAGAAACAATGTCGGGATTTAACGAAAACGATTTGTCATCTCTGATACATTTTGGTGTTAATTCCCAGATCTTATTTTATTAAGAATATGATGGAAGTAGCAGTTTGCTGGGAAATAAAAGAAAATCAAGACATACTGTAACAGTACAATTCTACGGTTGTACCGCACATTCACTCAATGTGGGAGTATTTAAGACCAACCATATTCGACTGATATTGAATTATTCAGGATCAATTGGAACACTTATATTTTATGTCCGCTTCCGGAAGGCGAATTTTTATGGGTTTATGGAGAGTGCATATATACAGGGGCGGATTAAGGTTTCTGGCGCCCATAGGCACTCTGATGTAAGGCGTCCCCTCCCCCAATACATACCTACGCAGTTCTCATGAAACACAAACACACGTACAAAACCCAAGTTTAAAATATGTACATACCGCTATATAAAAACTCCGTTCATCACATTACATTGTCATGTATCACAGGGTGCTCCAACGAAAGTAGACAGACTCAAAAGCAAACAAGAGGGCCTGCGGCGCCCTGTTGCAAAATGGTTTCTTACCCAAACACAACAGGTCAAACCTACCCTGGAGACAAGCCGACATTACGCCACAGGAGAGGGCACAAAACAAAAGAAAAACCGCTATCGGACCTGAAGGCAGGGAGCGTACCTACCTATCAGCATCCTTCTTCAGGTACATCAAAGACAGAACACACACTAGTCTAGACCAGAAAGCATGCATGTAAGAAGCCCGAAAGAAGTACCCAAACGCAGAAAGTAGGCAAAAACGGAAAACTAAAAGCCGAATCAACCCCAAAATTGGGGGAGGGATGCAGGCGAGAACATCCCACAGGGAAGCACTATTTTAGTGATCTAACGCAACGAGGCCCCTAAAATAGTACAAGGCTCAACACAGCCGCGCACTAGTTAATATTAAACACAAAAATTTTGATGCACTGAACTATATTGATTACTCTCTAATGATTGCTGAAGCATTGGTTCAAATATTACATTTTAATTTCATCTGCAATTACCTTCTGACATATAAATAAATTAACACTTCGCGGACTGAAATAGCGAAAGGTTGGGAACCTTTCCTGCAATATCACAGTGATGGTAATCTACCTACATCATAATGAAACCCTTGACACAAGAAATATCTTGTAAAAATGTAATTTATTTTTTACTTAAAAATGACAAGTCAAAAGACTGACTGTTGAATTTTCTTGAAAAAAAAGCAGTTTCCAAAGAGCATCTCTTGAACATCAAAATGAGCATTGAAAATGCTGTCAATTTCACATAACAAAAGGGTAATTTAAATTTTTACAGAAAAGAACAGAGAATATATTTCACATACTTATTTTCCAAAAAGAAATAAGTAATTTTTGCTTTTCGAAACGTAGTAGACATTCTAAACTTGAGCCGAGTCAAATAAAAATTTCCACAATTACTGAAGAATAACATTTCCTTCAACGAAAATATTTTTATTTACAATGTAGCTACTGGCAACAATTTAGTCTGATATTTTCAAAACGTTGCTAAAACATTTAGTATGTAATTTCCATTTTCAAACTTTACACAACCATTCTGATAATACAATCTTGCTATACTATTGTTGGGTTAGATATTAATTTACAACACGAATTTCTATAAACAAAAATGGCTTATGGCTGCTAACGCAATGACGAAACTTTAAACTTTGCTGTTTACCGAAATAAAACATAGGGAATTGTTAAATCTTACGTTGGATAAAACGGACATGTTGTAGAAATTTCGTGCAAATTTTTACACATACCAGGTTTCGGAAGAGCAAACAAAAATGCTGAACGGAAAAATAACGTGCATTTGAAAGGTCGCATCAACAACAGTGTTAGGTAAAAATATTTCAACATACGAACCGAAATTTTAATGTGCTGAAATTTCGCTATCTGAATGTAGGTGAAGCAGACTTGGGTTTCTGGGAGAGAAAAAGGAATTTCAAGACATTAATCATACATACCTGGATTTGTATAACCGACCTCCGATGCCTATCAAATTAAGCAGACATTCTTACGATGCACATCACTTCACAGGAAAACCACACCAATTTCTTATTGAAGAAAACATTGCCGATGCCTGGTGATCAAGAGACCCTCGGTTCAATACAGTGGTTCGGAGCCCACTTTAAACTGTAGGCCCGTCTTTACGACTTCATCCGATGGAAGACAATGCGACACTACCATTAGTACACTTTGCCGAAGGATCTTCAAATTATACTCCTGCCTGCGGCAGAACACCCGAGTGACATATTCACATACAGAATCTTACTCTAATTCAAGTCCCACGTTGGCTGATAATAATATTACCTAACGAAGCTGTTGCACACCGCTATAGGTTAATGAGCATATAGGAACTGACCATACTCGCTATCTGGACTACTAATAGTAATAATAAACCTTATTATACTAAGCGCCTCCCGTGGAGCCACTCATCTCCATCCTTCCGTTATCACTACTGGACCACTAATACCTCTTCTGTTGCTTCCCTCCCTTAAAAGAGAAACTGCAATTTTCTTCATTTTTTGTTGGGTGGTTGAGCTTCGAGCTTAAATTACATCTTATGCCTTGTTTAGATTACTCACATTTTTTTTTACAATGGTAAGAATTATAGGTAAATCTATCTTGCGTTCAGACTACCGAACTTAACTTGGTTATCGTGCTTGTACTATCATTGTCTGTAAAGAAACGGGTAGAGGTTTTCGCAGAGTAAAGAATCTGCTTGTTACACGAGTGAGGTTTAAATGATAAAATAATAATCACAAATAAATTGATTGTAGCGTAACATTTTGTAGACTAGTTCTGCCAGTATTCTTTTATACTTTAAAAGTGATACGCGCCACTAGGATGATATATATTTCGATAAAGAAAGAAATAAACTCACCAAGTGAGCTGCGCTTAACGGCCATGTTGCGTTTAGATAACTAAGGGAAGAAGGTAACCCCAAGGACGAGAGATGCTGGTTAAAACTGAAACCCACGTTAACGGTAATGCCTTGTTTACATTACTAACATTTTACTAACATGGTTAACGTTAACCAGAGTTCATTTTAGTAATGCAAACTGTAGTTACCGTTAACGCGGGTTTCAAATTTAACTAGGTAAACTTACGACGGATATCTTGTAACGTTAATAAGAAACGACTGTCTAAACGCAAGTTAGTTATTAGGCAAGAATCACTTCGTGAGTTAATTTCTTTCTTTATCGAAATATATAGTATAATAGTGGTGCGTACTACTTTTAAAATATAAAAGAATGATGGCAGAACTAATCTGCAAAATTTGACGCTACAATCAATTCATTTGGGTTCATTTTTTATAATTCAATCCTCTCCCGTGTAACAAGCAGATTCTTTACTCAACCACGGAAACCTCATCCTGTTTCTTTACAGACAATGGTAGTTCAAGCACGATAACCAAGTTAAGTTCGGTAGTCTGAACGCGAGTTGGTTTTACCCATAACTTTTACCATCGTAAAATGTTAGTAATCTAAACAAAGCATAACTGGCGTTTCCATTGCTAAAGTGATCTCGTTTAACGTTAACTATGGTAAGATGTTAGTAATGTAAACAAGGCATTACCTAAAAAATAATGGGAATAGATACGCGTTTGTCAGTTCGAAAGCACGATTCTGAAATAAAATATATAGCTGTACAAACACGAGAACCTTATATTGGAACACACTGGCGTAACAAGGAATATGACCGTATAAACACTAGACAACGGCATTGATATTGGCATGGTAAATATGGATTCCAATCAACAGCTATCGGTAATAGTAGATAATACAACTGTGAAAGAAAATGAGGAGAATGTTTCTACTAATTCAATTCATGAGAAGGGTATTTTTATCAGTAGAAAACTAGCACAATCAATGAACGATAGTTTGGCAAAGTCAGATATGACTTCGATATCTGTTACTCAGACGCAAGAAGTTGCCGAGATATATAAAAGTAATAACGTTGACTACATACTTCCTGGTAAGTTGGTTGAAGGAGTTGCTACCGAACCAAAGGAAAATTCTACTGGTTTAGATAATGATAGTTGTTTCGTCGATGTTGAATTCTGTTTTAAGTCACGAGGGTTAGAGACTGAAAAGAAACAAGAGACAAATTTAGTAGCCCAAATTATAATGGAAGAGGAAGGGATAGTAAATTAAGTTAGTAGTAAGGCAAAAAAGAAAAAGAAATCCAGTGAGTTTGATTACAAAAAGGAATTGGAGCAAGATGATGCGGGGTTTAATCGGGTAATGACAGAAATTACTTTTCATAACACTAGTGAATTTACTTCTGTAGAAAACATAGAAGCCGGTAGAGTTGAACACATGCATCCAGCGCTGAGACAACTTAATATGTGATCACACATTTCGTCCAGGAACTTTTGGTCCAAAGGGTAGTTCGTCCAAAGGACATTTGGTCCAAAGCAAATTTCGTCCAAAAGTAATTTGGTCCAAAGGAAATTTCGTCCAAAAGACATTTGGTCCAAAGGATATTTTTTCCAAAGGACATTTGGTCCAAAGGAAATTTCGTCCAAGGGACATTTGGTCCAAAGGAGATTTCGTCCAAATGATATTTGGTCCAAAGGACATTTAGTCCAAATGATATTTGGTGCAAAGAACATTTCGTCAAAAAGACATTTGGTACAAAAGCTATTTCGTCCAAAAGACAGTACTAAAGGAAATTTCGTCTACAAGACATTTGGAATAAAGGACAATTCTTCGAAAAGATATTTCGTTTAGAACTTTAGATCAGTAGTCACAAGTCACAACCAGAATGTTTCCGAACTTAAGGTTTCGACAACCACATCGAAGATATAAGTTTCGCTCAAGCTTTATATATTCGTTTTATTTTACAAACGTTGGTCAAGTTAATGTTTTAATTATTGTATTCTTCAGGAAACTTAATAAATTTTAGACAGCTGGCATGTCTAGACGTGCGTCATGCAAAAGACTATTTCAAGATTTAAATATATTAACTTTTCCGTCACTTTATATATATGAAGTACTTCTTCTGACATAATAATACTGGTCATTTGAAGAGAAACTACATTAAACACGACCACTATACATGACACAATCAAGATCTGTCGCTACCCTATCACAAAACAACAATGTTCACCAAATCCCAACTATATATGGGCATTACATTTTATAATGATCTACCCGTAAATATTAAGCATGCTAAAGACAAAAACACCTTTAAAACACTGTTAAGAAAACTGCTTATTGAAAAATGTTTTTATAGTGTGGAAGAATTTTCACAGTCAGGAATAAGTTGAAAACTATTGAGTTGTACCTAATATCAAACGTGTTCTATGTATTCTATGTAAATGTATATTGTGTATTCACTCTACCATTGTATGCATTTCTTTTTAATTGTACTCTGTATTCTTTATACTTTGTGCTAATTTATTCTTGTGCATTCACTGCAACATAAATAATTTTCTGATAATCTTATTATTTTTGTAAATATGTTTGTATTCTTGTGTGGTAGGATAGTGTAAAGGCCGCTTTAGACGGTACAATTTCTCGTACGATCTCTCGTATGAAAGAATGTATACAATCCATAGTACGAGATTTTTCGTACGATAAATCATACAATATTGTATAGTGTTTTACACGGTACAATTTTGGATACGAGGGGATAATGTTGAAACTGCTGGAGTTTATAGTTGTGACACCTCAAACTTTTAGGGTAATTATGTCACAGATATTTGTGAAAGTATAGCCCATTTAAAAAAATAGAAAATAATTAAAATATTGATAACAATTAATCTTGACGCAACAGAAATTCAGTTAATTGTAATGTCAAATTCTTCTACCAAGAGAATCTAACTTCTACTAGGTTTCAGTGGTAACGAAATTGTCGTAGTTTTACTTCTGTACTTCGATAAAGATATTTCAATGCGGACACAAAAAACGTTGAAAATTTTGCTGTCTTCGGTGATAAGTTCGGAGTCATGTGTGTTTTGTTTTTACAATATTCCTGATTTATCAAGATATGTGACATTACACAGCACTTCAAAATTATATAAATCGCGATATATTAACTCCTATTTATACATATGGGGGCAATTAGTAACACTGCGGTTTAACTACTTCTATCACAGAGCACTGGAAACGCCTCAAAATGCTACGTTTTACGTTCCTATAAGCATGGAATACTTGCAAAATACAAAAATGTGGAGTAATGTAGATTTTATATGATTTATAGCCTCATTTCACACAAGGTGTGAATAGGGTGGGTCAGCTGTCTTAACCCTTGAATAAAAATTAGTTCGTTCGATTAATTACCTAGCTCATGCATTGACTTGCACAGCTCTGGGTTGACGCCGACACTCTACTTACATTATGTCTACTTCTGTAATTACTGTTCAATGTATTTCATTATTTCGGATGCACAGAGCGTATATGTTTATCAAAATAATTGGAGAGGAATATGATTGCAAAGATACCGGTATCCTCTACATTACTTCCCTTCATACTTATCATGATTGCAGCAAATTCGGTACTCTACGCACAAGAAAAACAATGAAAATCACCTTAACTGCATTGCACAATATATAGGAAAAGCAGTAGCTATTAGATCACATCAGAACTTTATATTTTAAAACATATTTCTCACGTATTTAGTACCTTTTATGGTTATAAGAATGCAAAACGTAGCATTTTGAGGTATTGCCAGTCCTCTATAGCAGAAGTAGCTGTACTGCAGTATCACCGACCTCTTTACACTTGCCTTAAAAACATTGTTTTATATCTTTATACCTGTAATAGTTTATTATGCCATTATGTATGTTAATTTCTGCATCAAGTAATAACATTAATATGTTCTCTTTGTGTCATAATCCATAACCAAACAGCCGAATAGGAAAGGACGCTATATTGCCAGTAGGGGCGCTGTCATAGATTGTACGAAAAATCCGCTGAAAAATAGGACCGTTTCTATTTAGAGAACACATCGGAGATAGCATGAAAAATCGTACGATCCGCGGTTTACACGATCAAAGAATGTAACCGATGGGATTGCACACGAGGGATCGTACGAGAAATTGGATCGTCTAAAGCGGCCTTAAGTTATTTTCTTTGTAGAATTTGCGTTCTTTCTATTCTTTGCAATTCTATTTTGTTTATATATTATATTCATTGTATAAGTTCATTGTAATAGTAATTCTTATATGCTATATGTATGTATTGACGTGTGTGTGTGTATGTGTGCAATCTGTATTACGTGTGTCTATAATGACGTATTCTATACCAGAATGCTTGTGCATGGAATCTGATCACCAGAATGAAAATAAATCAAATCAAATCAAATCACAGCTTTTCCTTAAAGCCTATCTCCGAGCCACGCATCTTTTCTTATCCTCATAAACGATTGTTTTATTTGAGATGACAGCATTTAGCTCTGTTTTACATTGACGTTTAAAGTCTCGAATACCAGTGATCAACTTAACGACTAGTTTAGACTATATCACATGGTGTAAGCACCGATCTGGCGCAGGCTTCGTGTTCTTATTTACATAACCTTTAATCTCAAGCTGATTATTCTTTCAATGTTTTTGTATTTAATTTACCTTTCCAGGGTTCGCACCACGTACACGTATTTTCCATATATTTTAAGGGTAAACTCATTAACATTTATTCAGGATGAACTGCCAATGGCACGAGATTACTCAAGGAATACGGCCAGATCATCACGATCTCAAACTACTAACATAACATTCACCTTTCCTCTGACTCTTTTGAATCATTTTTGTTAATTGGCATTATGAGATTTCCTAATTATGAAATTTCCTGCTAGAAAGCACAAGTCTGTAGACATAATAAATGTAACCAAATCTTTCTATGATCTCATTGACAAACCTAAAAAAGTACAGTCGCAGCTTCGCTGGTCAAGCCAAAACCCCATTCCTGAAGTAATAAAGAACAACTCCTGTAAGTCAAAACTTCCTCTTCATTCGAGCAAAACACTACCTCCGCTTGGTAGAGGTTGTATCTTCCATTTGCTTTGAGACGTGATCCTTTGGAATGGCTGCTTTTAAAACATTTTACCAAGGTGAAACAAAAAAAATATGGAAGGACGAACTATATATTTGCACTAGTAATAAGGCTAGTATTTAAAAAAATATAAGAAAATTGAAAAGGATTCTGATTTAATACAACTATAAATAGATGAAAAAGTTAGCCAGCGTTAAAAACTATAAATGATTAACAAATAGAAACAAGACTTATGATTAACCTAAAGTCATTAAAAAATATTATATGAATATATGAAACGTTCCTACTCCCTTTACACACCACAATGTTGCTATAAAGAATGTAACAGTTTAAAAGCCTTATTATTTGA
The DNA here is from genome assembly GCA_022664845.1 of Lepisma saccharinum. Lineage (NCBI taxonomy): Eukaryota > Metazoa > Arthropoda > Insecta > Zygentoma > Lepismatidae > Lepisma > Lepisma saccharinum. Next base: position 73,914 of record JAGDQP010003445.1, on the reverse strand, counting down.
AAACATAATAGATTTCACACAGCTTTTCCTTTTTACTGCTGATTAACTATTTCTTCAACGACATTCCATGTAATTCGATTCCATGTAAGAAACGACATCTTGTATCACTCATATCTTCAGTAATGTTATCAAAAACATCTAACAAGTCATCCAATGGAATGAAATGCAAATCAAGTAGCATTTGCACTTCGTTTCTTACTCTTGGATTCTGAGGGTCATTATATTCTGGTACTAGTCCGCGATTATAACACTGACGCCAAATAGCTTGTGGGAAATGTAATAAACATCCTTTCACCGATGCATCGGAAATGAATCTCGTGCTGCGTTGATGTCCGCAAGCTCAAAATCCATTAATAGATTTCTTGGTTGAAGGGGGGCCCTCATGTTCATTACCATAATTCTTGATTAGTTCATCAACACGCGAATATGTATCTTCTGTCTTTCTAACAGTGAGACAATATACAAATGGAAAGCAATGCCCCATAAATATTCCATGTGCCATGAAAAGTTGAAAAATCAGATTAGGTACAGTTTTAAAGGTGCTATCACAAAGTATTCTGTCACTTTCAGCGAGGAGAACGAAAGCATAGTGCGTGAACCACATTAGAATTCGGTTCGGTTCATTCAACTCTGAATCAAATTGAAGAAAAATATCGCCGGCTTCACTAACTGTGTACGGTTGCATTATCTCACACTGTTGAAGATTTTGGGGCAGACGAGGTCGGTTATGCTGCTGATTTCGCCGTACAGACTTTGTCAACGTATTTCTGTCCGGTAATTGCACCAGTATTTTCTCTTCTTGAACACCGACTAATGTTTCTCTCACAATTGTTCGTGGGGAAGCATCAGGTTGCTCTTCAGCATTACATTTCAAGGTTGATCTTAGCTGATGGATTTTCGACTCTGTAAATGTTGTTTCGTGAAAGTAATCATTTGTACCATCTTTGTATCCTTGAATTCCTACAATATCTATTAATCCCTTTCCAAAAAGAGGGCGTAACCCTTTAAAGGACGCTAGCCACCATTCAGGTGACTAGCAATAAATTTACAACACGACCAGTTAGCAGCACCAGGGTTGTGCAAACATGATTTGTTGTTTTTCTCATCTTCAATTTGTGTTCCTCAATATAAAGCAAAATTGATAACATACCGTGATTTTAGAAATCTAGACAATGCAGTTCTACTACGCGTTGCTGAAACTCTACCGTGGAATCATTTTGAAACATTGATGACAAAATTATTAATTTAATAAAATGGTAATTGACCTATATGAAAAACATGCACCTATTCGTACGGCCCGGGTTAAACGCAAACCAGCACCCTGGATTGATTTACAAATTAGGGAATGCATGTCAATCCGTGACTCTGCTTTGAGAACCTTCAAAAGAACACGGAACAAGAAAGATTTAAAGAATTATAAAACCTGGCGCAACAGGACTAAACAAATGTTAAGAAACGCCAGGGTTCTTCGTAATCTAAAAAGCGAAACTACAAATGTTAAAGAATATGGCAAAAAACTTTCATCTGAAAAAGTCCTAGGGAATTAAATATTCAAAATTACAATTTGGATCAATTGAATGCACAATTTACATCTGTTGCACTCATCTAAAACGTCCAACCAAACAGTATCCCCACTCCATGCCAAGCGTTCCTTTCACACCAGAACAATTTCGATATACTTTGTTTTAAACATGTTGAAATTTTTTAGATTATGAACATTCTAAAAGCAATAAAAACAAACGCGTGTCGTGCAGCCATGATTCCCATTAAATTACTAAAGCTTATAGGAGAGAACGACAAATTAAAACAGGTAGTCCCGAAATATATTAGCATAAAATATGAATCACACTTCCTTTTAAATATGATCAGCTTTCTTGAAAATGTTGTTTGTTTGTTGTTGTTGTTTTTTTGTTTGTTTGTTTTTTAACTATGATACAGAAATATTACTTCAGATTTGAAATCAGGATACCTACATTGGGACCAGGAACTAAAATCAGTTGTTTTTTTTCTTGAAGCAAAAAAAAAAAGTTGAAACGCATATCAGTGTTGTTCTTCAAGAAACTGTAACTTCTGTACCTGAGAGCTAGAACCGCGTAACTCCAATTTTAATCAAAATGTGATAAATGCAGTTTTGTACAGCATTCCGAAGGCTTCACATACCGATTGCACGATGTTTGTTGTAGATATTTATGTAATGCAAATAAATAAATGTATTATGTAGTTTTCCATTTAGTTTCTATATGAAAGGATTTTTTTTTTTCAAGCTAAAAGAAAAACGATTTGTGAAGCCTTTTAGTTCTAAGGGTTGATTTACATGCAAGCTTGTGTGCGATTTGGGTGAGTAGCCAATTGAATCACGTGTTTTATTACGTAGTACGTAGAACACTCAATGAAACACGTGTTTCAATTGGCTACTCATCTAAATCGCACGCAACGCAAGCTTGCATGTAAATCAGCCCTAAGGTTACATAATTAGAACGTCGTTTCATGTACGTGCTAGCCGCGGGTTTTACTTTTGGTCTAGTAGCCAATAGAAATGCGCAACACAATTTCTTTATTGACTAAAGCTGGCTTTCCTTGCAGGTGCTTGCCGCGTGCTTTGCTTGCGATTTCTATGAGAAGCCACTAGAAACTCGTGTTACACCTAGAATACATAATTAAACACGTGTTTCAAACTGGCTATTCAACCAAATCTCAAGCAAAGCACACAGTGAGCGCCTGTATGAGAAGTTGACATAATAGAAAAACGCAAGCAAAGCTTGAGGCTAGCGTGTGTATGAAAAAGTACCCTAATTATGTGAAAATTAGGCACAAATATGTTTTGTAATATCATTTCATGACAAAGTATAAGAATTCTCATCCTTTCAATATAATACGTATTAGTTATTTTCATGTTGCTTTAAAAAAACACACACACACCGCCAAGACTCCATAAGACAAATTTTCATGCTACATCTTGCATTTTTATCTAAAATAAGAAAAGAAGACGAGATTGCTGTAATGCACGTCCAAATATCGCTATAATGCACTTCCTTGAAATTACCCAACACAACTGAAAGCTAACACTGTGAGCTATAAACATACTAACGCCAGGTGACACAATGTGGGCTTGATTGAACAATAGTTTCCAAGCGAAATGTGAAGGACAGAAAAAAGCACGCTTGATGGCTTAATGAGAGAAGACATGCTAAGACGTCATATTTCCTGCACTATGTCATAACACAGGTACTTAACACAGAGGACATAGAAAAGATAAATAGAGATTTCCAAGAAGCCTGTCATCCTTCCTACGTCATTCTCATTGTCCAAGTGTTAAAACTGTCTTTTTTTATGTTGTTCGCGGGGATAATTGAAGAACACTACGGTAATTAAAGGAATTGCCTGTTGAAGCATAGATCTCAGCTTATTATGAGATTCGAAGAGCACATTCGACTTTATCAGTAGAATCTTTTGAGATACTGAACCCGTTTTCTTTTCGCTTTTAATGCAATAGCCTGAAAACAACCATTTCGTTTTGAAAGAAGGAAGGAAATTAAATCCAAATAAATGTAAATCCATATCGATAAGTACCCAGGAACAATTTGTATGCATTTGGGTTTCATTTCCTTCGTTATTTCAAAACAAAATGTGTGTGTGTTTGTTTTTTTTCATGTATTGCATCATTATCCCATGCTAGTGCATATCTTTGTCCCCCACAGTAAAACATTTACGAAAAAACTGACTTCACAAACGTATTTCATCAAGAAATTCTAGCCCAGAATGACATATTTCACGACCCTCTTCCCATGGCGAACTTCTAGATGGTGGCCATGAAGAACATACACTCCAACAGGTAGCGCCTACCACCTAGTACCTATTACTATAGTTTTTCCTTCCTCCAAAGCCTTCCATTTCTTTAAGCAATTTAAGAACATAAGGATATTTCCACACTTTTTATCACATTCCACAGACAGAATTTGACTTCTATATCATCGATTATCTCCCAAATTGCGCTCAAGTGGCCAAAATTTGCAAATGCACATATTTTGACATTTTAATCGTGACGGAAGAAACAATATGTAATTATTTTCTGTCCCATCAATATGTTTGTTTGTTAGCAAGAAGTCGACTGATACTAAATCAGGGAAATAGGTAGGTTGTGACAAGAGGTGTCTGCTGCTTTGCCAAAAGATTACGGACGAGTGAGAAATAAGAACGTGCCTTATTGTGATGAACCATTCAGGACTTTCTTTTGCCATATCTCTTGCCTCTCGTGCCGCACCTTTCCTCGTAATCGTTGCTTCACATTGACGTAGAATGCTGCATTCACTGTGAAATCACGTGGCACAAACTCCGAGTGAACAATTCCCTGCCAAAGACGACGAACATAACTTTAACATGAGATTTGCTCATCCGCGCTTTTTGGGGGCTGTGGTGAGAATTGTTTGACCAATTGTGATAATTGGACCTCCGTTTCTACATCGTAACCGCACACCCACGCTTCATCACCACTCACCAGTGATCATCAGCTTTAGGAAATTTGGATCAGAATTCGCTCGGCGTAAGAACTCTTCACATGTCCTGACACGGTCCTCTTTTTGTTCGACAGTTAACAGACTTAACGGCAACACTCGCATCTGCAATTGTTTCGTCAAAATCCTGACACGAGCCTGTACTGATGTTCAGTTCAGTGGCAACTTCACGTGCGGTGAGAAAACGGTTTGCACGGTAACTTCCCACGTCGACGATCTCGGTAGATCTGGACGGGCGTCTTTCTCTGTAGAGATTTGACCCGATTTTAAACGTCTGTACTAGTCGTAATATTGTGTTCGGCTTAAACATTCCTTAACATAGGCTTCATTCAACATGTTGAAGGTCTCTGTGAAAATTTTGTGCAATTTGACACATACTGGCTGTTCTTTTTCTTTCATGGTTGGGTAACAGGCCATCACCACAGGTACTCCACGCTCTGTATTGCGTTAAGCACCAGACTTTAAAATTGGGACAGTTCATATCCTGGGATACCGCTAGTGTTGATTCTCTTCCAGGTATACACAACACACTTGACAAATACAAATGTTTTCCAGATAGTTAGAAACCCAGTTTAATTCCTCGTAATTCTCCATACGAAAGCTTTGCTTTTATATACCAAAGGTAAAATAAAATAATGGCTGAGCAAAGCACTACAATTTATTTTAAAAAATTAAAATTTTTGTAAACGTTTTCGCCGACTACCAAAAAACTCGGCTTCCTCAGAGTGTCGTCGGCTTGTAGTGCTTTGCTCAGCCATTATTTTATTTTATCCTCGTAATTGCAACTGTTACATCATTCATAACCCAGCTAAACACGCTGGTAAAATGTTTTGGCATGGATACGTCAACAAATCAGTAAATAACTAGGTGACAACTAATTGAAGCGGTTATAGGATAAAGGTGTCATGTTACATTTTTCCTTCCACAAACAAACTCGTTTGTCTGTGTAACATATCCCCTTCATCGTTTTTGAATCTGTTTATTCAGACGAGGAATAACTTAAATGGGGTGTTGTAGAGCAAGAATAACACAACACTTTCATCTACCACCAGAACTCATTTTTTCGAAAAATGTAACATGATACGTTTATCCTCTAACTGCTTCAATTGGTAGGCACAAAGGATTTGTTTAATTTGGAACTAGCCTAGGAACAGTTTGTTACGTTTCTTTAAAAAATCTCGATGGTGTCTGAAACAGGAATGGCTTTAAAGGAATTGTGGTATTGAAATAATTGTTTCCATATTTTTCAGGAAGTAGCACGCGATCTGGAATGAAGGTGTATGGATATGTTTCCACATTTTCTGGAATGTATCACTGGAAAAACAAAATGGAATGATAGTATTTAAATAATGGTTTCTGCATTTGCGGGAAATATCAAGGAAAAGTTTATCTTTAATGAAGGTATTTAAGTAATTGTTTCAAAATGTTAAGGAAGTCTTTAATTATTATTATTTTTTGTTTGCGTTTTGTTTTAATAATAATTCTTGCTTCATCCTCTGGAAGTACCACAAGGAAAGATACAGAAGGCAGAAAATTGCAGTTTCTCTTTTTTTAAAAAAAAGAAGAGGTATTAGTGGCACAGTGGTGATGATGGAAGGATGGGAATGAGTTGCCTCCTCAGAAGGCGCCTAGGAAAATAAGGTCTATTATTACTAGTTGCAATGTCGGACTGCCCCCCCCCCCCTGGGGCCCCGGTTGGAACAGCAGTTTAGGGGCCCCACGGTAGGAGTCGACTGTAATGTAGAAAAGGGACCCCATTCTGTTTGCTCTATTGGAAATTCAGGCTATAATGATCATCATAATTGAACGAAAAATGACGAATGTGTCATGTTTTCTAAATGCTATTTCTGTTGTACATCGCAGTAACCTTCGGGAAGGAGCCCATAAAGTATTGAGGGTCTTCTGGACGTAGGAAGATCTACAGTTATCTTTCTGATGTCTGTGGAAATACTCAGTGACGTGCATCTGATGTAGGCCCGCATTTCGTGGTTCTTGTTATGTTGTAGATACTTGGATTAAAAATTTATATTAAAAAAACGAAGTTGAGGGTGGGGTCCCCGAGTATCGTCAGATCTCATATGCTAATTAATAAAGGACTGATAGTGGTGTGCAACAGCTTCATTAGGTAATATTATCGGCCAACGAGGAACTTGAATTAGGGTAAGATACTGTATAATATGTGACTGTATAACTTGGGTCTTCTGCCCGAGGCAGAACTATGATCTGAAGTTCCTTGGCAAACTGTACCGATGGTAGTTTCTCATTGTCTTCCATAGGAAGAAGTCGTAAGGACGGGACCTACAGTTTAAAGAGGGCTCCGAACTACTGTATCGAACCCAGTGCCCCTTGATCACCAGACATAGAGAGTTATCACTCATTCACTAGGGACCATACGTGAATGGAATGCAGGAAATAAATATATACATACCACCACCACCAAAAATCCTTAATCAATAGCACTTCTCGTTAACACACCATATAGCTCATTAACTGTGAAATTTTCACTTGGGTGACCACTTTATTAGATATCCATCCACCTAACCTTGTTACGTTCCCTTTCGGAGTTTTAACTACCCCGATTCGTTCTGGAAATGTCCCAACAAATCTCTGAAAGTGAAAGGAGTCCTGACGGATACTATACATAGATCACTCAGAAAGATTTTAGATGCTACTTGGATAATAGCATTAAAAATAAAGCTTACAATCACATCTTCTCAAACTACTCGCTATGAGGTTTTTTACGTCTTCCCATCCACCTAAACCAAGCCTGGAAGCACTAGCGCCATTCACTTTCTGTTAGGGTCTCAAGCTCCTCGATGTAGTCTCTAACAGCAACTGCAGCGCTTCAAAACGCTTTCCTCCTAGTCGGTGCTTCACCAGGGGTTACAGGAAGAAGTGGCAAGGTATCATGTCTGGACTGTAGGGAGGATGGGTCAGCAGTTGCACAGGGGTACCCAGTGAAAAATCAACGTGAAGTTTTCTGTGTCAGCGGAGGCGTTGTTCTGGTGCACAAGGATGCGTCTCAACCCGGTTTTGGCAGTATCTTCTGGACTTTCTTCAACATCTGAGCGTGTGCAACAGCAGTGCGGTTACTGTCCATTGGATTCGAGTGGTATTGTTGCCACATGACCACTTACGGCGAAGGCTGTAAGCACCGTCTTCTTTCCAATACTTCTTTCAAGGGCTTTCTTGACCTTGACGATTGGAATGTCATCTGGGAATATCAACTCACCATAGAGGATTGACGCTTTGTTTGTGGATCATATTGGTAAGTTCAGGTCTCAACACATGTTATGATCTCAGAAGAAACACTTCAAGAGTTGTCATCCTCAAAGCGTTGGAGAATTTCACGGCATCATTCCACTCTTGTGATCTTCTGACGTTCGGTGAGATTGTGCGTCACCCGGCGTGAGTCGAAGACAATTGTGAAACATTTCTTTCAACACCCCCCGATCCAATCTTTAACGTTGCCTTAATATCCCTGTAGGCCAGTTGGGGGTCTTCTGCTCGCACCATTTTTTCCAAAGTAGCCATGTTTTCGTCAGTCACCGCTGCTGATGGTCTCCCGTTCTTTCCTTCATCTTTGAATGACGTTCGGTGTCTCTTAAATTCGGCGAATCAATTGAATATTGTGGCATGGGAAGGAGCAAGGTCCCCAAAAGTCGATGTAAGCCATTCCAGTGATTACGCTTGGATTTAACCCTACTTTTTAAATCGTAGAAAATCACAGCGCGAAAAATGTTCTCCGACCACCTCTATTGTGTTGACTTAACTAACGTTCACACTGTAATGTTTCCCAATCCACAGCTACGGAGCGCGTAGTTTTTTTTTTTTTTTTTAATATGGACTTCTTTATCCTGAAATAAATACTAGCCTGTAATGATGTTGCGATTGACTGGTTGCAGAAACTTTAGGATTTGGGTCACAAAATATTAGCTTGAGAAAAAGTATTCGAACATAGAAATAATAATTTAAAAACATTCTTTTTCTTAAATAATTCGTACTAAAAAGTAAAATATAATTTTGTTCAGGCATGACTAAAAAGAAAAGCATGGGGAACGCCAATTCGAGAATTTATAAAGTGACTGTATACGAGAGTGCGCGTCATGCTTTTTTTGTCACGCATAAACAAACTTATTTTTTTTACTTTTTAGTACGTATTATTTAAAACTAATGTCTTTAAAAAGCTTTTTTTTTTTATTTTTTGCTTTTAATTTTTGTAATGTCAGCTGTTGTTTTTGCAACTAAAAATGTTGGGCTATTTTAAACATTAAATACAATATTTTCTGTGTAGGCATTCTCTTTTTATACTAATAAGAGGACTAAAGAGCATACATGGAATTCATAATTCACTAATAAGAGGTTTCTTGTCGTTAGGGTTTAAACTATACCTCATTAGGCTTCCACAGTACGATGTTAATGTACTTTGTTGTATACAATGTAATGGTTATGTTTCGTATACAAATGTAGCGTACGTTAATACACATCAGAGTTCTAAACTTCCAGTCCAAGTGTTCCAGTATAGCGATTTGTCATTTATTATTGAGCAAAATTTACATGACTCAACTGTCCAAAATAAAAATGGTTTTAACAAATAAAAGATTAATACAGTGGAACCTCGATAACTCGATCTGAAGACAAAAAATTCGAAGTATCGATTATTTCGACTTAAGTGAGGTTCGAGTTATTGAGAGAAATAATACGAAACTTCCGAGGTATTTGGGGTCGAAACTGACTGACCGATCTGCTTTTTACCAATTTATTCATTTAAGTTCTCTACTATTTTACTCGCTCGCAACAGACACACGCTGGAACAGTGGTGGCAGCATGTGACACTTCACACTCGTTCTAACAGTTATACTCATTTTAACATCCGTTATACGTGTCGTGACGTAGTTTCTTTAGTATTTTGAATAGAGAGTCAGTTGCTGCTCAGGTATTTAAGAGGGCCTTTTCGCGCGCTTTGTACGGTGCAAAGCATGATACTACCGGGGTAAGAAAATTAGGGGAGAACTATTGCGACTGCCGACGATGTGATCCGAAGAACCTGCAAGTAAGTGCTTATGGAGCTTGTGCCAGAAACTAAGACCACCCGAGACAGTAACTTTGCCAAAATTTAAGCTTTTGCCTATCAAGGGACTTTTGAATTTTATTAGTTCAAGCAGTCTGCGTAACGTTAGAAAGCCTGAAATGTCTGAGCACGTTCAACCCATTTCCAGTTAACTTTCATTGAAGTGTGCGAGAGATTAATTGCTATTTCTGAAACTTGTTTGTCAACGTTGGGTAACAGATTAGATGAAAGTCAAGAGCCTAGGCTGAATTGAGTTACTATTAATGTTGATATCTTCGAGATTTTTTTTTCCACACCTAACCTTTATCCAAACCTGACATAGCCGTACTTATAACCCTTGCCCCTGGTTGATCAGCCCTGACCGCAATAGATGGACGGGTCCCGACAGGGGAAGTTTTCCTTCCATTCGTCTTGTTTTAAGGTATGACAGTTTTACAAGTTTTCGTCTATTACGCCAATGAAGAACATCGTCAGTAAGATTGAAATATTTGTGGTGGAACATTTGAATTGAGTGAGAAATCTGAGAAGTGGCTACGCTCCTGACTTATATTCGTAACGTTTTGAGTTCGATCCCGATGCAAGTTAAATGGTCGTTCGTTCGTATCATATTCTAAGGAAACTCTTGAAGTAAGCATTGGCTGAGAAGTATTGTTTTAATCGATAAAACCGTTACGTAACCAAGCCGGCAACTCTCACAGCAGAACCAGCCTGAAGACATTTTTGTAATTTACTCAATATATTCGTAATTGTTAAAAGTAGACGCTGGTGTTTTATTTAGGAAGAACTGAAGTCTGGTCAAAGATGCAAATCTATGGTTGAGTAATTAATACAAGGTGTTATTAATTAGGTTTGCATATTCTTATACGTGAGGTAACATAGGGACCGTTAGGGATAGTATTCTAAACAGGAAGTTTGAGGTAGTGCAAGGAAAACAACAATAAAAAACGCTTCAACTTGACTAAAACATCGACATACAGGTATTTTTTATACTGTAGTCTGGACTTGTAGAGGTTCTCTACCAAAAGATTTCAACTTAAGAGGTTCAACGGCTCATCCAAAAAACAACAAAAATTCGAATTATCAAGATTTTTATTTCACAATGTTCAACTTTTAGAGGTAAATTAACAAGGGGTGGAATACGGGGAGGGGGAATGAATAAAATTCAGGTATAAATATGAGAAACAAGACATTAAACGGAGCACGAAATGTACACCATTCGGTTTCAGCTTCTAAGGGTTAAACAACTTTATTGGTCGAAGAAAATTACAACATAGACATTGATTTCTCCTAATAGAGACTGTCTTTTATATAACAATGAATTTGTTGCTAATAAAATTTTTTTTTACCTCCTTATTTCTAACCATGTCCTGATGACAAGACAAATAAACAATTCATACTCTCCGAAAAATTATCATTTGTAGTAAGTAAAATACACCACAAAACGCGATTTTATGAATACGACTTCAAATGCATATCACATCTGAACATGTACAATAATTAACGCCCGACGTATTCGGAAGAGATGAACAAGTATTTAATTGATATTTTCAAATTTATTAGAAACGGTATTCGAACTATGAATAGCATGTCTCACTATCTATGAACACCTAGACTAACTACAGGGGTTGGACAAAAAAATCTAAAAACACGTCATACAGGACACGTAAGTGTGGCCCGCCACTGTACACCACGTGTTGCGGTTGCCGATCGTGTTTTGTTTTCAATGTGTCATGTGGACCTTCCTCTTCCGTCAGCAGTACCCAGTTCACCTGTGAGTGTTGTGGTGTGCAAGTGGTGCAGTAAAATGGGCGACCTGACAGACTTCCAAAGAGGCATGATCGTTGGTGCCCGTCTGGTTGGAGCTTCAGTGACAACAGTGGCGACCCCATCGACAGGCACTGTGTCCAATGTCACGAGGGCATACACAATGCATGGGCAAACAACGTCTGCAAAGCACAACAGTGGTCGAAAGACAATCCCGTCCGATAGGGACAGGAGGGCATTAAAACGGACTGTAGCAGCTAAAAAGCAGACCATTGCAATGAAAATTACGTCTGAACTCAATTCCGGCCTACAGAACCCGGTTTCATCAAAAACAGTGCGACGGGAACTTCATAAAATGGCAGGGCCGCGATCGCCAAACCTCTGGTCACAGCAGTAAATGCGAAGCGGCGTATCCAGTGGTGCAAGGACCACAAGGAGTGGACGCTTGATCAGTGGAAACACGTAATGTATTCCGATGAATCGACCTACACCTTGTTTCCAACAACCGGTCGTGTTTACGTATGGAGAACACCGTCGCAGACCTATGATCCAGACTGTCTGCGCCCAACTGTAAAGCATGGGGGTGGTTTTGTTACAGTATGGGCAGTGATATCGTGGTTTTCTGCAGGTCCCATCATACCCCTGCATGGAATGATGAATGCTAAGGCGTATGAGGCCATTTTGGGGGACCAGGTTCTACCCATGGCCCACACATTGTTCCCGGATGGTGATGGCATCTACCAAGATGATTTGGCACCCTGTCACGCTGCAAAAACGGTGCAATCATGGTTTGAGGAGCATGACCAGGAGCTATCACACCTCCCCTGGGTCCCACAATCACCAGATCTGAACATCATTGAGCCATTGTGGTCTGTGTTAGAAAGGCGTGTTCGGTCTCATTACCCTCCACCATCATCCCTTAAGGAACTGGAGCATGTTTTGGAGGAAGAATGGCACAACATTCCACACACCACGATTCAGGAGCTGTATACGTCCATTCCACGTCGGATCCAAGCTCTTTTGGATGCAAAAGGAGGCCCCACACCATACTAGGTATGATTTTCACACTTTTTCAAACGTTTTAGATTTTTCTGTCCAACCCCTGTATATACATTATTCTTCCTCTGTTAAGAACATTTTTTTACAAAACTTAAAGTTACATTTCTTATTTCCTTTAAGTTTTCACAGCAATTATTAGTATTAAAAAAATAATTGTTTCTGTTTAATTAAGTATAAAATTATTTACATTTTTCTTGGATATGATTACAAATTTCAAACCATACATGCATAATACAGTGTGTTCCACTCCAAGCCGAACCTTAATAACTTTAATAAGAAAGAAGATATTGTAACGAAATTTTCACACACACTTAGCTTGCTTTGTGTGTAATATATAATAAGATCATAACAAGTGCTGGAAGTTGTTCTGCCTCATGACCACCAGTCAGTTCGCTGTGGTTAAGTACAAGTATCTAACAGACAGAGTATCCGCAAACAGACCCAGCACCATAGACACCTTGAAAGCAAACGTCACCACAGTAGTTCGGTCAATGACTCCGGACGTACTGGGAGCTACATTCCGAAATACGAAGAGTTGAGTTTCGTGTTGTTTAGACGCGAATGGTGGCCATTTCCAGTACTTACGATGTCATCACAATTCACACAAAGCCAGGTAAGTCTTGAAAAATTCGTTACAATATCTTCTTTCTTATTCAAGTTATTAACAAAAAAAAAAAAAACGGGTTCGGTTTGCTGTGGGACACCCTGTATAATCAAGGCCTTAAAAGAGGACGTTTTGAGAACCTCACTGTACACAAACATGCACTGTAACAGGAAGACATTTTTTCCCTTCTTATAATATTACGAAGAGACGTTAAAAAGAAGAATCCCGGAGAGTGGTAGTTCTGTCACAACAGCTGATATAACTCGCAGCAGGTCACGTGTCCGCGCATTGTCAACAACGACCAGTAGTACAATTTGTTGTGCAACTGATACAGTACAACAACACCCTTCTTGAAACAAGATCGGCTAGCATGGTAGAGGACACAAGGCGGATCTTTCAGATGAATATTATGCTGATCATTTAGATTCTATCATTGATCTTATATCTGATGTAAATGATGACGTGATGATAATAGAAGGCTCATTAGTGAATTCTCTTTCTGTGTATTGAGGAGCTTATTTTCAAAGTGAAATAATTTAACGTTTTACACACACATGCAAATCAGGAACGATCCATGTATTATCAACACGAGATAGTGTGATGGAAAAAAAATTTTCTACGTAAGTTATTGTGTTCGAAGGACTCAAACTGTAAAGTAAATAATGTACTTACTTCTTTATGTGGTCCTTGTTTGAAAGAAGAAAAAAAAACCAACCTTTTCACGAAGTACTTTTCCGTCTTAAACCTCAGACCATCTTCAGGTGTGACTACTTTCTGTTGTTGTTGCTTAAATATATACAGATATTGGACGAAATAATGGAAACACTTATCAAAAGTGGGACATACTGTAACTGTGTTTGGAAACACTAAGCACTGCGTAAATCAACAGTCTCTTGTTTGTGCAATAATAGAGTGAGGCAGTGTGGTTGTGGACGTTGTGTAGGATTGGTGAGTGATCAATCTGTCCGATTTGACGGAGTTTCAAAAAGGTTTAATTGTGGCTGCCCGTCTAGCTGGAGTCTGTGTGACGAAAACAGCGATGTTATGCGGTGTAAAATAAGGCGTGGTCTCGGAAGTCATGAACGCATACACAGTGGATGGTAAAACATGGTCGGCGAAGCACAATAGTGGTCGAAAGACGAACATACAAGAATGAGACTGCCGGGCCTTGAAGCGAATTGTGACGTCACAGAACAAAACAACCTAGAAAGTGGCTACAGAAATTAATCTGCACCTAAACACCGCAGTGTCATCCAAAACAGTGAGGCGGGAACTGCATAAAAATGGGATCCATGGGCGTGTTGCTATTCCCAAGCCCCTAATAATGCTCCAAGGCGACGTGCCTAATTAAAACTGGACGTTGGAGGACTGTTAACGTGTCTTGGGGTCCGACGAGTTACCCTTTACCCTCTTCCTCACCACTGGACCAGTATTTGTCTGAAAAACACTCTCTCAAACATAGGATATGGAATGTCTCCTCCCGACTGTCGAACATGGTGGAGGCTCTATTATGGTATTCGGCAGCCCTCCTTGTCACATTACGCGATTCGGTAATAACAAGTGTATAGAGAACTCTTGGGCAACCAGGTTCATTCAGTGGTGGAAACTTTATTTCCAGACGGGAATGCCATAGTCCAGAATGATAATGCTTCCATTCACACCGCTGGTCCTGTTCAAGAGTGATTTCACGAGCATGCTGATGAGGTTTAATATCTTCCCTGGCCCGTGCAATCCCCAGCCTCTATGGGCTGTTTAAGAAATCAGGGTTCGGCGTTGATTTCCACTCACTACCATTCAGGACATGTACCGGTCTATTCCGTCCAGAATTCAAGCTGTATTGACTGCCAATATGTGTATGTGGAAAATAGGTTGTCACACCTGAATGTGATCTCAATTTGAGACCGAAAAATACATTGTGAATGAAGACTTTTTTTAATGTATTTTTTTTTAACCTCAAACGAGAACTGCAACAATCAGCATGTACATTATATTACAATTTGTCCTGCGTAGTTCAAGAGTCACTTTTCACCTTATTGTGTTCTTGTTTTCACTAAATTTCGATAAACCTAACGAGAAAATATCCCTCGAAACTTCATCCTACTATTTTTTTTATAATTGCTGATGTGTGAACAACTATTCTCATAGTTCTAGCGTTAACAAAAATGCATTCATGTCTGAAAAACAAAAAAATACCGTCATCAGGGGTGAGTGAAGTTGATCACTACTAAATGCTGTGAGTTTCTACTAAAGCCATTTCATTGTTGCGTGAAACAATGCTAATACTTTTGTACTAATGATAGAAAGGTACTACCATTGTTTCATGTACCTACGAAGTGGTTGGAATGCAAAATCACAACATTTAGTAATAATCGACTTCACCCCTGATGATACTTCATACAACGAACCGGGTATGTCAGTTACTCCAGTATGCCTTGGAATTACGTTTCATATCATCACAACGTCACGTCTGAGAAACCGTACAATTAAAATTTATACCCTCGGAATATGAACCAAGAAGAAAGTGTGAAGATAAAAAAAAGCACCCAATATTTCCATCTCAAAATAACTTTTGTACAAAACTAATCTGGAAAGATTTCCCGACACTGTCTCACCGGTCGCAATTTCACGTTATCCATTTTTGCAGACAAGAATCAATCAATGAGTCAACAGCGCTTAGACTAAATGCGAAAAAAGGCTGCCTTTAGAAACTATAAAGAACTTTAAACCCCGTTCACTCTCGCAGAACTTGATTTTTATTTAAGTACTTTTAATTATTATGACAAAGAACTTTAAATTCACTTGATACACACTGACATATATATACACGTATTCTACTCACAATACGGGAAAGAGATTAAAAAAAAATACGCCGTATTAAAGATATTACAATAACTACATTGAAGGCACACTTCTATTTCACCGGTATGTACTATATTACAAAAATATATCACAAGAGATTTCCTGTATAATTTTAGTTATGTTTTACTTTTTCTTTCAAAACTCTCTCCTATTTAATCTTAATTTCATTCGCTGACTGTCATTCGACACTTTACACTGATTTCTGTTTTGTAAGGAAGAACAGCCACTCTTCAGAGCTGCATTTTTCTTCTCTTCCAGTTTCTTTTTCGCTAATAAACGTTTCTGCTCAATCTCTTCAGGAGTGCATTTTAATGGCTCCCCACCTGGAAGTGAAGAAAACGAACATTTAATAAGGGCTGAAATTAAAGGAAGAAAAGGGGTATGACGAGATAAGAAGAGTTTAAATGTGACGACTTTCATTTTCAATTATTTTACCTGAGAAATATCTAACAAGTAAATCTATCGATGGTTCAAAGCGCTTTTTTTTAAAAATATATATATACCAAACTAGTCACAGAAGTAGGGTGCATCAGAAAGCACGTTTAAAAGTGATTTCGTCCATAAAGAACTGATACAGCAGCCAAAAACCTGACAAGGAAAGGTCATGGTGGTTGTCGCGCAAATCCATTGCAAACATAGCGCATCTGATAGAGCATGATGAGATATGGAGATCACCTAAATTTTACGGTGCTATGGACCATAGGGAAAGGAGCTAGGGCTAGGGGTCCTGGAACTTGAAATGTCAAAAATATCATATAATGGGCAGCATGCAACTGTGAAATTGAATATCTTGAAAATGGTTAGAGCAATCGGAATGAAACTTTAGGAACTTAATAATGACAAAAAGTAGTAACGAAATGCAGAAACAGTGTTGCCATCCGTGAAGCAGTGTTCCAACTCAAAATAATATGTTTTTTAAATGGCACTATATATTAATTAATACAAAATTTAAAAGTGCTAGTAAGAAAGAAAACTAGAAAAGCCTGGCGGCGCAGTGTTGCAAACTATGGACACTATATCAAGTTCAATGTGGAGAAACGACATTTTCACGGTTGAATCTTTTATATTTTCTACAGTTTGCAACACTGCGGTCTATGTTTTATATATGCTGTGCATCATTAGTAGAGGGTACGAAATATGAAATAAACCGACGTAGTGCCATTTGAAATACTTCAACTTTATAATAGGTTAGCAACATTGTCAACCGGTGACATCGCATTTGGGCTTCTGATATTCACCTTCTTGACAAATATATTCCTCCAAAACGAAATCATGAATTAGTTGCCATCTGTGAAGCAGTGTTGCCAACTTATAACAATAAATTTACTGTAAATAGAACTATATATCAGTTAATGTGTATTGTAAACGTACTCGTAGGAAAGAACAAAATAGCAGAGTCAGGCGGTGAAGTGCTGCATACTTTCCGAGATACACGTGCTGACCATGGCCAACCTATGTAATTGATATCTCGACACAGCTCTAGAAAATGATGCATGAAATGCTTAATAGACCGAATGCAAATGTAGTATTAATAGTACAACAACATAGAGCATAAATTGTCTAACAAGCAGTGGTGCCCCAATTAGAAAAACTACACCAATTAGAATACCAATATGCCACACGTGTTGGTTTTCGCTTATGTCTGAACAAAACCAAGGTGATTTTTTAAAAAAAGGAAAGGCATGCGGTACAATTTGACATACTATGAGGTGCTCTTGGTTCTAGCAGATAAGAAGAGCATGTATGTAGAAATAGTAAAGTATCGTGGAAACACGGGAGAAGGAACCGGATCTGTTAGTTATACAGTAGTCGCCAGTGCGAATGGTTACGTGCAGGTTTGGAGTTTTTTCCTTTTTGTGTTGTTTGCTGATATTTGAAAAACAGAAAGAGAATTGTACTTTAGAACAGAAGACAAGACATGTGGTGCAATTGAACATACTTATAACGGGTGTAGAAAGCAGTAGTGTGTGCGGATTATTGTTTACTGAAGAAAGAGAAGACACGACGGAAATGTTACGTGTGTAATGTATAATTAAACGCGCGTTGTTATGCGAAATAAGACAAGCTGTGGTTCTCAAGTTGTTAGTGGATTTCTTCGGCATTTCGGACGAAACGCCAACAAGGGAAGAACGTATAGTGTTCGAACATATTAAAAAGCAACTGTTTGAAGAAGAGGTTGTAGTTCAAGAGTTTACCACACTCTTGAACTAAGGAAAGGGAGGGCAGTGATGATAAGGAAATAAGACAGTGATTTCGGCGATGATCCAACGTTACAATCAGAACAGAATCACCTCGAGATTGAACTCAACCATTAATGGATTGTCACGAAAGCAGTTGTTCTTCGTATGTTCCATCACTACCAAAAAAGGAGACGACAAAATTCTCTGAAGAGTACTTGGCTGATGCTTACAAAATCTGGACAAAACAGCCAAGACGGCATGGTTAGCACGTGTATCTCGGAAAGTATGCAGGACTTCACCGCCTGACTCTGCTATTTTGTTCTTTTCTACGAGTACGTTGACAATGTATAGTAACTGATATATAGTTCTATTTACAGTAACAGATGGCAACATTATTCATGGTTTTCGTTTTGGAGGAATTTATTTGTCAAGAAGATGAATATCAGAAGCATAAATGCGATGTCACCGGTTGACAATGTTGCTAACCTATTATAAAGTTGAAGTATTTCAAATGGCACTACGTCGCTTTGTTTCATATTTCGCACCCTCTAGTAATGATGCACAACATATGTGAAGCACAGACCGCAGTGTTGCAAACTGTAAAAAAATATACAAGATTCAACCGTGACAATGTCTGTTCTCCACATTGAACTTGATACAGTGCCCATAGTTTGCAACACTGCGCCGCCAGACTTTGCTATATATTTTTCTTTCTTGCTAGTACTTTTAAATTTTGTATTAATTAATATATAGTGCCATTTAAAAAAAAACATATTATTTTGAGTTGGAACACTGCTTCACGGATGGCAACACTGTTTCTGCATTTCGTTACTACTTTTTGTCATTATTAAGTTCCTACAGCTTCATTCCGATTGCTCAAACAATTTTCAAGATATTCAATTTCAAGTTGCATATTGCCCATTATATGATATTTTTGACATTTCAAGTTCCAGGATGTCTCAGTTTTTGAACAGAATAAGACTTTCTAAAAGATCCAAGTCTCCCGCCATCTATTGAAAGAAACAGAAAATTAAAAACCCTCCAAAGGACTGACTTCTCGTACGTCCCCTATCCAATACCATCATCATCGTGAATTCTCAATGGCAGCTGCGTTTTGTGTATTTTTTTGGCTACAAAAGTTTTCAAAATCATTATTGTAGTAAACACTCAAGGCTGAAAACCACATTTCTTCTAATTATCTATGGAAAAGAATCCGCGAAAGTACAGTACTTTACAAGGAATAAGGTTAAGATATATTTTGCCTACATTAGTCCGGTGCACGGTGGACGATTGGTTTAGAGCTCTTCTAATAAAGGCAGCAAAGAGGTTAATTTGCGTCAAACCTCACTCATCATCATGTTGCAGCTTTGCCCTTATCCTCACATCTTCCATCAACCCTCACGCTCCAACTTGGTTCTCACCCTCAAGCGGTGAGGGTGCACCTATGCAAGGCAGTTCTGATATTGATTCCCAAAGGAAAACAAAAACAAAAAACAAAAAAACAACAGCAATTCAGAATTCGCTTTCAATTGTACGGTTACGTTCTTAGAACGTCATATGGTCAGCTTGGAGATAGCAGGTGTCCAATTTTTGGCAGAGTTAACAGCAGTTAAAGACCTTGTACTGAAGGGCGTCGACTCGAAAAGTACTATGTCATAAAACGGCATCTAGTGTTAGAAACGTTAGAAATATAATGAATTTGTTAACTAACAAATTAACGCTATGGCTTACGGAACTCGCAAGTTCATTGCCCATACGATTCTATTCTGGGCAACATCAAGCCAATTTGCATCACGATCACCTACTTCTCGAAGATCCCTTCTAACATTGTGCTCCCAACGACGTATTGGTCTTCCCAATGGTCTCTTTCCCTCCGGCTTTCCAACCAAAATCCGAGCTGCATAGTCTTAGGCGTCACGATTTCAGTCTCCTCCATTCTCCAGTCATCTCGTTCCATGTATCTTTCTCAAAGTCTTATTTTCAAACACTCGTAATTTATACTGACTTTAAATGGTACCTCAAACTAACTTCTTTTTTTCTCTCAAAAGTAGCTGAAATGGACATGGGACCTCCTGGTTCTAAGGTGACGATAATGCATCCGACAAAAGGCAACGGTAACGCACCATCGGTTCACCTTGCCGAGAGACCTACGGATCATAAAACCTGCCTCCAACCAGAATCAAGGTATCCAGCGAGCAGTAACAAAAAAAAATCCGTAACTTCTCCCGGTTTTGCAGGCTAAAATCACATTTTAAAAGATTGTCGTCGACACACTTATTTAACAGGAAAAGCTAGAAAAATAAGTCACGCGACAGCAGAGTCAACGAATGAAATAACTTCGGTTAGGCTAAAAAGTAAGTGGTGACCCACGTAGTAGCTTGAATACAAATTCATACCAGTATGTGCAATACCTTTCTCTGCTCTGGTCCATGGGCAGGAACATTCGCAAACTGGACAGAACTCGGAGAAATCTTGTAATTCCCTGATTTCTCCCTGACCTACTGAATTTCTTAACTTTTCCAGGTTTCCAGACCTGGTTCAGATAAGTCTAAAGGAATGAAAGCAATTTGAACAATTGGTATTTTGAAACATGGGTTAGCAACACTGCACCAATCAAGACGATTCAGGCAACTCTGAGGTAGCCAATATCTATCCAACGACACCTCAAGCACCTTTCTACAACTTGTGGTTCCTGAGATTTAATTTTTGGGCATATGAATTGAGCCGGATTATAAGGTCAGTTTTTCCATAGCTAAGCTCACAAGGGACAGACATTGAACTACTCTGTGACACACATTAACGCTTTAACGATTTACATTCTGACAAGTACATATAACCAATTAACTTCATTGTTTTATCGGAAAGTTGAGGTAACAAAATAAAAATCTCAGAAAAAACATGGCTGTTAAGTTTTATACTACTAGTAATAAGTATCTTTATATTACATTTTGAAGACCGTACCTGATTTCTCCAAAACTGCTGGCAAGTTTTTAGTAAGTGTAGGAACTTTGGATTCCACAGAATAGTTCTTCTTCAGGCCAGCAGAGTTAGCTTCTCTGAGAGTATTCATAAATTTCATTGAGGTAATTTCAGCATTCCTATTCTTTTTCAGTCTATCTTCTGAAATTAATAAGTAAATAAAATAATTCATGAACGACGACATCTTTGGGGCTTGTTAGGTAGTCGAAAAGCAAAATCATTGGAGATTGTTACAGGGAGTAGGTACCGAACTCAAGAAACAAATTTACTTACTAGGGGGTCTACATTAAAGCCTTTCGCAATGAACATTTATGTTATCACAATTGCATATCTTGAATTACCGTCAAACGGGGTGACTTGAGACAGATTTTGACTGTCTGCTCAGGTTTAGACATTTTATATTTTGTTTTCAAAGGGTATTTGACACGGATTTGTGCAAATATTCATGATTGGAGATATGATATTAACAACTTTTATTCGTCAGAAACACATTGGTTATAAATTGGAACTCATTGTCTCATGTCACCTCGTTATCTGGGGTGACTTGAGACATAAACATAATTCGTTGAGTAGTCTCAAATGATGTGGCTATTGCGATTCGTTGAGACAGAAATCGGGCCTTTAAATATTTTTCCAATATTACAAAGATGGTTTCAAAGTACAAAACTTCAATAATGTAAACATACAGTATGACATTTGGTACACTACAGTTACTGAACTTACACAATAGAAAAATAATTTTAAGTAAACATGAACAAACGAAGCGGCGCGCCTTAAAACTGTAGGTGGCTTAAACGTGCTCACAATATCGTGGAAGGAAGATACGTCTTCTATTGTTGGATATAATAATGTAAACTCCTTTCTCTCACAAAACTAGAGATCATAATATCTCTCTCGATGTTACTCTTCTGGCTAGAAATCGCAAGCGGCGTCTTTTTTGTGACTCAAAACTGACAAATACAAGCTCTCCAGATTGAAGAGAGAACTGGTATCTTTTACTGAAACAACTGTGTTTGCATTTGTGACTTCTTCCATAATTCCATTGTTGCTGTTATCTTGCAGTTAGTTCCAGCGGGTTGCATGCTTGAACTAGTGCGCACTTTTGCGCTCGAGTGGGTAGCGCAAGTTAACTGTTCGGATGGTAGGCACGTGTGCAAGTAGTGTAACGCACGGCAAACACTTTCTGCCCCGGCTAGGCAGCGAGTGCAGGTCGGTGTAGACAGTTGAGAGTCATACTTCGTCCTCTGTATATGTGTGAGAGAAGGGATTACAGATGACGATACTTGCTAGCAGAATAAAATAAACATCAGCCCGTTCCAGAGAGAGCAGCACAGGATTGCACGAATAGACAATGTAACGTAAAATACTTAACACAATGCTATACTAACTTACACTTCAAGTGCAGAGAGTGCAACAGCGGACAGACCAGCCGAACAAACCGCTGGTGTAGAGCCTCATCCAAATGAGAAAATTCACCTTCCAACATGTTTTTCTCTTCTTGATCATTAGCACTTTCTTAATATTCACCAACACTCTTCCCAAGCACAACATCAATTCGTCTTCTACGTTGCTTTGTTGTGCTCTCGCCAAATCTAACCAATTTCAGGAAATCTACAGTAGAATCAGTCCAATGTGAGGAAGAAGTAGCCCCTTTCTTGCCTTTCTAAACTGTAAATCAGTCTTGCAATCACGTAAAAACGACAATATAAACACTAACTCTTCATTTGCTCTATATACGGTATATGTTCAACATATATACCTAGAATTTATTTTCCGACGCAACTAACTATAGAACCCATAGATGAAAGTTTCAACAATTAACTTTTCTTACAGAATTCGACCTCAACAATGATACTCTTTTAGGAACCACATACAGGTACATGACTTGCAAAATCGTCACTCAGAATACTTATCGTACATACCTCAATGCAACAACTGATAATCACGCGCGAAATCTATATCCGTTATCGATGTGGCTAACTGTACATTCTAAAATTGTACAGCTGTCTCAAGTCGCTCCGTTTGACGGTAATTGTAATCGTCCTCAACGGTAGAGAACTGTTACTTATGTGGAAATGTCTTTCGCTATCTGTCTGATGGCTTCTTCAGCACCACCAACAACTTTTATGTAAAGGGTAAGTATATGTATGAGTGCAATTGTGAAGGGAATACAGTGTCAAAAAGATTAGAAATTAAGGGGACAGATGTAAAAGTATTGTTATGTTTATATGTTTATGAAGTTCTACAAAACGTCGTATAAACATAGCAATACTTTAACATCTCTCAACTTAATTTCTAACCTTTTTGCACTGTATTCTCTTTAGATAAAAGTTACTGGTGCTGAAGAAGTCATCAGAGACGAAAGATGTCTACCTTTGAGGATGATTACAATTATTTTAAAACACGTAATTGTGATAATAAGTTCGTCCTCAAAGCCATAATATTTATTTATTTATTTATTAGAAGTTAGCAAGGATACAGCAAACGCCATTTTACACCGTTCTTGTAACAAAGTGAAATAGCAATAAAAATAATAACAACAATTATACAATAGGAAATAGGATAAGGATTTTTTTTTTTACATTCATTCTAGATTCATATAACAAGCCTTTCAAAATTTACTTTTACTGAGGCAGAAATCTGGTGGCCAAATGAAGAGTATTGTAGAGATGTGATAATCTGTATACAAGAGAGCACTGTACCAAACACAATCTCGGTTTTGAGAGGTAGAAATTATGTTGTGAACGACAATTTTGTCTGGGTACTCTTAGGTTAAAAAGTGGAAGAAGGTCGTTGGTCCTGAGTGTGCCCTGCATTATTTTATAAAGCAATTTTAAGTCGTTTAGTTTTCTTCGTGTGTCTATGTTTTTCAGGTCAAGAGAATTCAAAATGTCTACGTTAGATTTGTATTGGAGGTTGGGTACCCTGTGTTGTACAATGAGGATAAAGAAATTTTGGACTTTGTGCAATTTAGATAAGTTGGTTTCACAAGCCATAGACCAGACAGATGAACAGTATTCAATACTAGGAAGTACACAAGTGAGAAAATATGACGGAGCTCTGAAATCTTTAATGTCGGTAAACCTCTAGAGAAGTACAAGAAGTTTGAGTGCTTTAGAAGTTACGAATTCAATGTAAGGAGTAAAATTGAGTTTTTCATCAAATATGATACCCAGATCTTTGTAATGGTCTACCCATGGTATATTAGATGAGGCTAATGTGTACGTACATTTTGTGTTATGGGTTTTCAGTGAGAAACGCATTGCAGCAGTTTTGCAAGGATTGACTTTCAGTAACCAATTATTGCACCACCTTTCAACAGTCTAAAGCGGCTTGAAGAAAGAAAGTATCTTCTGTAGATTTAATTGTTTTAAAAATTTTGTAGTCATAAGCGTAAAGAAGTACAGAGCAGGAATTATCTATCTGTTCGCATAAGTCATCAATGATGAGGGAAAAAATAAAACTGGCCCTAAGGAGCTTCCTTGAGGGACACCTGAAAGCATGGGATGTGCTAACAGGGAAGACGACATTTGATTTATTTTACATTACACAAGTGAAAATATTCCTTGCTTGATGCCCTTTTGTAGAACTACATAAGGCATGAATGATGATAAAACTTCAGCCGAAAATTCAATACAAAATATAAATATACGCTATGATCGAATACAATATTCTCTACAAAATGTTCGTTGCTAAATAGTTAAAAAGGTCTTGGACCGTACCAGCATTCATTAAGTTTGGTAATAACCATATCGTTATAAATGAGTGATCTAGTCGAGGGATAATTAGCAAGCAATCGATATACAGTACGATCCAAAGTTAAAAATATTAGATTATTAAAAACAACAACAATAATAATAATAACTGCATTTTCTTGCGTACAGAGGACTAAAATTGTAAAATATTCCATATTAACTTACGCAGCATTCCCAACATGAAATTTGATTTTAACTACTTATCACACGAAGTGCTTTCCGGTCTCCCACCTGAGATCATCATCGGGTGTTAGACAACTTTAAAATACAAAGCCTGTCTGAAAAGTATCCGACCTTATTTTTTAAAATAAAAATTGTTAATGTTGGATAGCTACACTGCACACACAGGTGCAGTGAGCTAGTGAGTAGTGTCGTATGGTTCTTCGTCGCAGTTCCATTCGGGTAAATGGACAGAATGTATGAAACAACGATCAAGTTTTGTCATACTAAAAGGACGAGCAGCTACAAAGGATATCACCACCTACCAGCTATCTTGACCTTGTCCATCGCCTACGTGATGTAGTTTGTCGCAAGAGACCAGACCTGTGGGCTTCACAAAACTAGCACTTACATCAGGATAACGGCCGCATCTATTGCTCACACTCGACCCAATCCTTCCTGGTAAAGAACGGCGTTCATGTCGTTCGCCGAGCATCATTCTCCTCGAAAATGTCTCCTTGCGACTTCTGCCTTTTCCCTAAAATCAAATCGACACTCAAAGGTATCGCCTGTTGTGTGGAAAGGTGTGCCCTTGAGATAAGGAAGCTGACAGGTATTAATAAATAATCCTTTTAAAATCATGTTTCTCCAACCCCCTCCTCGTTTTTGATAATCAGAACAAGCTTCCTAATTTGACAAGTCTCTCTGTTCTCCTTCTATCGCATACTGAGGAATTACTCATTTACTCGTTGCAGTATCTACACAGATACCCTTTCACCTTCATAAATCTTCTCAGGTATTTTTGCCTGTTTGGTCAAGATTTGGCACTCGGCCAAGATATGACATTTGGCAATACAGTTGTCAATTTTGAAGAAACTAGTTCGTTATCTTGAAAATATAAATATATTGAAATATAGGATCACATTCTCTTTATAAATCTCCAGACCTTATCTATCGAACAGACTATAACCCGCTTCGACATCCGAGAGGACATCATGCACAAATGCGACGCCGGTTTCGAATTTAATTTTTAAGGCCTTTAGGCAATTTTGGCTCAGGCCATATGGATGATGATCAGATGAATTGGTGGAATGAAGAAAGTGGGAGGAAACGGGTGAACCCGGAGAAAACCCACGCACACGGTGCTTGCCTACCGCAAAACCCACATGGCATGAGCAGGGATTGATCTGACGACCCCTAGCGCGTGGTGAGCACTCTACCAATTGAGCCACTGCGGCTCCTTGTGACGACGTCAGTATTGACAGCAGTTCCAAAAGAGGCGTTCCAGACATGTTTTCATCAATACTCGTAGAAGGATCGTTAAGTGTGTGGAATGTGAATCATACTATTTAGAAGCTGATTATTATGAACTGAAATACATCAGGTATGTAGTTTTATTTTCCTGGTCTATGGTCGGAAATTTTTCAGATAGGCCTTGTAAGAAGAAATGTTATTTACAGATATATTCATAAGTAAAAGTCTTTGCTATCACATTTCAGATCTAAATTGAACTGCTTCATTCTGCCTGCCGGTGTAATACGATGCCAGTGTGTCAGGCATAACACTTGTCATGCCTGAAAGTTATTGAATACCTTGCGTTACCAATTCAGAATTTAAGACACTATCGT
The DNA here is from genome assembly GCA_022664845.1 of Lepisma saccharinum. Taxonomy (NCBI): domain Eukaryota; kingdom Metazoa; phylum Arthropoda; class Insecta; order Zygentoma; family Lepismatidae; genus Lepisma; species Lepisma saccharinum. The sequence goes on along the minus strand of JAGDQP010003445.1, from coordinate 47,345 downwards.
GGTATCATCATTTAAGAAGTTCGACTGTTTCCACTTCGTTTTCGCCGGTGGCCCACTACATATAATTTCGCGAAAACGAAAAGCAAACAGCTATCTGTCAGAGATAATCTAATGTTCCAGGTGTGTACAAAAGCAATTGTAACTGAGGGAAACTAGAAGACAGGAAGAAGTATTGAAACTAGAATTAAAAAGCATCAGCTTCATTATAATAAGGGTAATACGGAAAAATCAGTTGTGGCAGAACCTTTCTATAAATCAACGAAAGCGCTTGTAACACAAAAAAAAGAGCCTGCAATGTGCTTCCATCTCCTGTTTTTATTTACAATTACGTCAAACTAACGCAATCACGTAATTTTGTTGTGTGTTATCATGGCTGCACGTAGTAGGTTTAAGTGAAAAAATGGATAAACTGCAAACAGGTTGTATTGTAAGTACAAAGTATGGAAAAGGAAAGCATTTATTAGCGCCCAGATTGCAATGTTGAATTGTGCTTCGACACATGTTTTAAATTATTTCATACAAAGATGGACTTTTAAAGTGCAAAAGAAAAGAGGACAGTACAAGCAATTCAGAAGGCGGCATGTAATATATTGTTATTAATTGTCTCATAATAATAATAATAATATCAAGGCCAATAATTTATAGATTTTTATGGAGTAAATAGGTTCATTACCATATGCTAAATGTTTCATTTAAATTAGTCAAGTAACTGTTAATATATTATAAACTTTGTGACATCATGTGATAAGTCTTCTTTCGGACATTTAAAATTACCGCCCTAGGCACGGATCATGCAAATTTAAATGCTGACTTGAATGAGGTTATTTTCAAAAGGGCACATGTCCAGTGAGGCAAATTTTTCAGTAGGCGTAAAGAAATGTATCTCTCTAGCAGAGGGCACCATATCTGTGCAAATTATCTAATATTGTAACTAGAGCCATTGTCTAGTTACAACACTCGATCTTCACACAATTATAGTGCTTCACTCAAAGAGAAACTAAATTTTTTACGCCTACTGAAAAATATGTGCCATTGGACATGTGCCGTTTTGAAAATAAGCTCTTCAATTACGGAAAATCGTCATGAAAGCTTAAAATTTGTATTTATTTGTTACATGAAACTACCGTACTCTTAAAATATATGAAACACGAGCACAAAATCTAATGTGAAATCAGGCAAAAACTAGCAGTACCACACACCAGCACAAAACTATTTTTTCCTATCTCTATTCATCGTTTATGATGTTACTTTAAATATGAAGTGAATTTAAATACAGATGGAATGTTGGCCTCGTCACTTTTTAAATTCAAATATTTGTAGAAGAAAATTACTGAGGCAAAAAGGAACATCTTTTACCGCTCCACATTCAGAATAAATTGTGCGATTTAAGAGATCAGTACAAAAACCCCTTCGGGGTAAAGGGAAGAGTGACGCAAGAATTCTACTCACAAAACAAGTGATATCCATTTTGCGAGTGACTCTGTTTGTGTCACTATGGCGAAAATGTTTCCTTGTAATGAAATTAATAAATTAAGAGACTTAGTATCTTCCTTTCCACTACAGTGACAAACAAAGTCACTCACAAAAAACGATATCACTTCTTTTGTAAGTACAATTCTTGCGTCACTCTTCCCTTTACCCCCGGAGGTTTTTTTGTACTGATATCACTTATTTTGTAAGGCTACATATTAAAAAAAAGTTCATAGTCTAGATACAAAAGGTCGATTTTGGACCATGGTAGGCTCCGTATCTCAAAAAACGGTAACTCCTATTAAAAAAATAATCATCAATTTGCCTTTACAAGGCCCGCAATTGACCCCCTAAACACCCTCGTAATAACCATTTTGGGCTAAATCAAAAAGACACACAGAATGACAGACACACTTTTCTATCATTTTTGAAAATTCTGTGATTGGACTAAAAAAAGGTCATAACTGTTGAACCCTTTCACCGATTTTGACGTGTAATACACCATTTTAAAGGTATTGAAGCGTAGATTATGATCCCGAAGTTTCGGCCGCCTATGTAGTCTGGTGTCAGTACTACCATGAGAAACGTGAAATTCTGAATTTTTCTTTGAACCGCCCTAGGGGGTCCCAGGGAGGTCCTACCGACCCAATTTTTATTCTATGTCTTAGTGAGCTTTCAAATGTAAGTTCAAGCATCAAAATTGGGCTTTTAGTTCACTAGATCCGAAATTAGCTGTGTATATAGAGTGCCGCTAACAGAGTCCTTTGTCACGGTCATTCGAAGAACTATCGTTCTTCATGATACTAAAATAAAAATAAAACGGTGAATTTAATACTTATTATTAATATATTCCTATCAAGTATTGAAAATATTACCTGATTTCTCCAATACTACTGGCAAGTTTTTATTATCAGCAGAGACTTTAGATTTCAATGAAACATGCTTGTTCAGGCTAGAGATGTTAGCTTCCCTAAGAGTATTCCCAGTTTTTATTGTATCAATTTTATTATTACTGTTCTTCTCCAACCGACCTTCTGAAAGAAACAAAAATCCTCATATAAAAATAAATATTGGGTATAACGATATATTGGTGGCAGTGAGAGAACGCTGCAAGTAGCAGTTGTGATAGTAGTAATTATGATAATGGTGATATACCCCTGGTGGTAGTAGTAGTAGTAGTACAGGCACGAAATGTATACACTGCCACGAATGTAAAGGCTCCTTGGTTCGACATTTACGCCTCCCCTACTCACGACACAGACAATTACCCTTTGTACTCAGTGCTCCTCAATGACGTCACAGTTGTCACAACAAAATGGCCGCCGGTAGCTTCACCATAGAACATGAATGGCACAACAAACTATAACACAATTCTTACCTGTTTGCGCACACACGACCAATAAATGCAAATACACTGTGACCTAGTTCACAGTGTATTTAATGCATGCACCTTATCAACTAATTGGGGAACATATAAAAACATTTACAGGTTATGTACGGAATTCATATGCATCATTTTAACGATTCACACATACCCAAATACTAATTTTGACACTTCTTATTTTATCTTGTATTCATTTTTACTTGAAAAATAGAAACACACTTTTGGTGGACACGCTTATACATATACGGAAATCGACCGGACCGAATAAATCGCGATACGGGTTACAAAGAGACAGTTTTGTGGCGTTGCTGCGTGCATTTTTCTTTTTCCGTTGCACCGAACTGTCCTTAGGGCATGGAGGTACCAAAAACATCACATTTGCAAGGAAATAACTGTAGATTTTTGGACATATTCACTCGCCAAGTTGCATGTAGTAAGTAATTCACTTCGCCGAACTTATTATTTCATTTGATCCGAACGTATTAAAAAGTTGCCAAACACAATTTAAAAATCTATGATTTGCACTCAGATGTCACACACATTGCTCATCATCCTTTGGTGGTCAAGTGGCGAGTATTTCTTGGTGCTGAGGTTCACCGCGCTTTTCGTGAAGATCTGAACGTTGTCAAACCGTCCACCATCACACTCTCGGGGTCCTGCACCGAGCTATGAACAAGTTTTTACATCAACTCCGTTGATTACGTCATTGTACATAAAAAAAAACAGAGAAAAGGAAATACTTTTTTCGTGTTTTAGCTAAATTAACGAACTCTGCACTGGGCATCACCACGCATTCCTTATAGCTTTTTTTACACAAGTACGTACAGGTGAAAGGTTCGGGACGGGCGTAAGCCATAGTGCTGTTACCGCCCATGCACATCATTTTTAATTAATTAACGTACAGGTGAAACCATTAACACCTGTCATATCGGCGAGAAAACCGAAGAAAATTCACTTAAACCTATCGGGAAGTTCCCGATTTCGTTAGCAAAGAAGCGGTTCTTTTTTACTGGGATAGGATAGGAAGCACAGTCAAGCAGGTGGCGGTATCTTGCGGACGAGCAGGAAGTTACTCACTGTGTGACACTACCACCACAGCTGGGCGAGATGCAACGAAGAGGGAGAGAAAATAGGTCAATCTCTCTCATATTGGCTGGCAGGAAAACAAACGTGTATATTCATTTTCCATCCACTGCGGCAGGCCGTGGAACACCCTGCCACACTCAATGAATTTTTGGTGTGGTTTTACATAGTTAAATAAGCAGGCCTACTGAAAGATTAACAAAGAGGGTTGTTTAACGAACTCGGTAAACGAATTTACATACCTGCTTATACATCGTGTCCTTCCAATGTAGGAGGTTGAAGTAAAGTACAATATGTTATTTCGTGACCATGTTTTTCAAATTTCATCAACTACTAAAACAGGAATACCAATGAAATTGGGGATGATCTGATTATGGAATAAGATTTTATTTATAGCTTTTAGGAATCTAAGCCGGGATAAAGGAGGGGAAAGGTCTACAGAACGGAGTGGTTCGGATTACACTTTACCAAAAAACTATGGTGTTTACATGAACCTTGCTATATCACATACATTATTTCTATGCTTACCACGCCTTCATTTAGGTATACCACTATCACATTTTTTTTTTTTAAATCTCTGCCGATTGTATTTTGTCTCGTATGAATAAAAAAAATTAAATGTATGACTGTGGCATAAAAGATTTCAACATACGAACAGTCAAAAAACTTAAATTTGAATTTCGATTTCGTTTAAGACCTTTAGGCAACTTTGGCTCAGGCTGAATGGATGATGAGTGAATTAGTGGAATAAAGAAAGTTGGAAGAAACGGAACACCCAGAGAAAACCCACACACAAGGTGTTTGCGCGCCCACCACAAAACCCAGATGGCACGAGCTGGGATCGAACCGCTGACTCCACGCACCAGAGGTGAGCGCTCTACCATTGAGCCACCGTGGCCCAAGGTTAGTATATTTTCCATATATTACATTCTTTTGCACACTAGGCATACAAATCTATTTATCGGAATGTGTTGATGATATTTGGCTGTGTAGATATGTAGACGAAAGAACATGGAAGCCATTCTTGAAATAAAAATAACGTTATAGTTCCTATTTCTCACTTAATGTGACCATTTTACTCCATCTTATACTACTGACAAGAGATATACACTGAAGTGCGAAAAGTCATGGGATACCGGAAGAGAACTAGCTGACAGCACGGTAACACCGCGGCAAACCGGTTGAACGGCGCGAATCAGTTGCAGTGTGGTCAGCTAGATTTCTGTGAGTGGAGTGAAACGTCGTGTACTGTGGTGATGGCAACCGCACGGAAATTATCGGCGTTTGAGTGCAAGATGATAGTTGGTGCTAGACGAATGGGGCATGCGATTTCGGAAGTCGTCCGGACATTGAACTTTACTCGTTCCACAATGTCACGGGTGGACCGTGACTACCGCACTGGAGGCATTATGACCCATCATGCACAATGCAATGGTCGCCCACGTGTGCTCTATGACCGCGACCGGCGACGTCTGGGCAGACTCGTCCAGGCAAATAGACAAGCAAAAGTGTGCAATCTGACAGCAGGAATCAATGCAGGACGTCCCAGGAACGTGTTTCAGAGTTCAGCGCAGCGCAATCTGGTCTCCAGGGGTATCGCAGCCGAAGACAGACACGTGTGCCACTACTAATCGCTGCCCATCGGCGACTTCTCACATGGGATAAGGAACACATAAATTGGTCTGGCAACGTGTATCGTGATAATTTATGTTTCAAATTGGTACGCGCGGATGGTAGAGTCCGGGTGTGGCGCAGACCCCATGAGGCCATGGACTCAAGTTGTCAACAAAGTACTGTGCAAGTTGGTGGTGGCTCCGTCATGGTGTGGAGCGTGTTTACCTGGCATGGTTTGGGTCCTCTTGAACCGAACAGCGCTATGTTTACCTGCTTGGTGACCATCTCCAGCCCTCTATGCACTTCGTGTGCCCTGCCAACAGTGGGATTTTCTAGGATGACCAATGCGCCATGTCACTGAGCCGCAATGCTGCGCGACTGGATTGAGGTATATTCTTACAACTTCCAATGCATGATTTGGCCCCGTAGATCGTCGGACATGAAACCTATTGACCATATGTAGAATATCATCCAACAGGCTATTCGTGCCCAGGATCCTCCATCTGCAACAACCACCGAATTGTGGACAGCAATCGAGACTGCATGATTGCCCATCCCTCCAGTGGACTACCAGCGACTTGTCGCGTCCCTGTCATGTCGAGTTGCTGCACTTCGCCGTGCTCGACGGGATTCCACGCGTTATTAGGTATGTAATCCATGACTTGGCACTTCAGTCTATTTCTAATAAAGTATGAAGACCTTACCTGATTTCTCCAATACTGTTGGCAAGTTTTTATTAAGTACAGGTACTTTGGATTCCAGTGAATAATTCTTCACCAGGCTAGAGATGTCAGCTTCCCTAACAGTATGTCCAGCATTTGTTGTTGCAATTTCGTTATTCCGATTCTTGTCCACTCGATCATCTGAAATAAAACAAAACTAAAATCTCACAATGACGTTTTAGAGGGATTCTTTCATAGGCGAAGCATATATAAGTTCATTACAAGATTAGCACAGAGGATTATTACTGCTTATGGAAATGAATTTACCTATGTACCTACTTACACAAAAAAAAACAGTGCTTAGCGGCATACGCTTTGGTTTAGAATCTCTATATTAACCAAAATATTTTTGTTTAACATTGTTTTTATACAAGGTGAGGCAAAAGTCTAGGTCCATATACATGGTGGAAGAAGATAGTATGACTATACCGACGTTTCTCTGTTCTCTGTTTCAGATATAGCGCATGGTAATGACTGCTGTTCTGTTCTTTGTTATAGATACAGCGGATGCACGGTAACAACGAGTCAAAGTTAACAAAGGATGAACGAGTTAGCATAGTATTCATGTATGGGGCACCAGAAGTTACAAATAGGTTACTTATAGAGAAATTTAACGAGAAGAATCCAAATAGACAGATCAATCAGTTAACTGTAGGACGAATAACCACTCACATTAAAGAAACCGACAACGTTGCTCATTGCCCTCGCAGTGAAAAACTGAAGAACACAACCGATCCAGAAACAGTGTTGGTATGAATCCAATGTCTGTGGCACAGAAAGACGGCAAAGCTTTAGAAAATTGAATTAACAATGAACACTAATTCACTTGGACCACACTATTCGCATGTTACCAAGCTTTCAGCTTTCCGATCAGCATAAAATCCATTTTACATTAGCTTATTCGCTTCATTTTTCCTTTAGCCATTAATCTTCACCTATCGTTGTTTCCTAATTGTCATCAACATTGCTTTTTCCTGTGGTGCTGTTCTATCATAGTCCGGACACTCACAGAAAGTACGCAATGTTCTCCCAGTTTCAGGCGTTTTGTTATGTAAAGAATCCATGCGTGGAGAGGTAACTTACCAAAGTTAGTTTAAGAAGACCTCACTTGGAAACGAAATTTTCGGTGACAGACCAAAGCCGTCTTTTTCACAGGAATTAACGGGTACGTGACGTTTGGGCGCTGCGACTTGGGCGCGAAGTATTTGTATTATGTTTAAAGTAAAGGAGTACGTACTCCTTCTTTTATGTACGAAGTAGTTGCGTAGCTTGCCTAGTTTCATGGAATTTGGTTTAAAACAGGCGTAGTGTGGTATTAAAGGTTTATGGCTGCACTTTAGTAGTCTGTTTGCTTATGTATATTTTATGTTTAACTATACACAAACTAAAATACTTTAATTTTTGGCACTAAATTTTATTCAAACTTTACTATTACCATACTGTGCAATTAATTTCAATGTTTGTATGACTAGAGATTGGCTAATGTACTTAATATTAGCTTAATATTAGTTAAAGTATTTACTTGCATTTACTTACTATACTGGAGTTGGGAGGTTGCTATTTTTAGTTTAACATGTTGTTTGTACACTATTTAGTTTTGTGAACTGGTATAAGAACTGATTAATGACTGAACTTTGAGTTTTGTATTTTAATGACACAAAAATTTGTGTAGCATTTTTTTTAAACCTTTTTTCTTTTTTTGACCTCTAGGTTTACTACTAATTGACTGGCCACACACCAATATGGAATTTGAAGTATTTGCAATTATTTTGGCTTTTATAAATTTACGCTTGGTCACGCATTGACGTTTTACCTTACTGGTTTAGATTTTTTTTTTTTTTTTTTTTTTAATGTTTTCATTATGTTACAATCATTTTATTTTTGCTGATATGGCACTGATACAATTTTAACCTAACAATTTTGTTATGTACTATTTTATTGGAGTTTTTGTTTTTAAATGTGCTTTAGTTGACCACTTTTATTTCACAGTATGCTTGCAACAGTTGAATTTTACTGCAATTATTAAACTTTACAAAGGTAACTTTTTTTTTTTAATCCATAAATATTAGTTACGTGCAATTTAATATAAACACTTTTACCACAATATACATATTAAGAACTTTTGTATTATATAAGAAAGTCAATACGAATATAAGGTTAAAAAAGGGATGTGGAGGTAGCGCTCCACATTTTCTTGACCTACGGTACGAAGTGAGGTGGAGTGGTCAGTCCCACGCTCGACCGCCTTTACCTTCCCTGGAGTACCAAGGACACTCTGGTAGTCAATTTGATAGGAGGCTGAGTGGACCTCAGAGCGTATGGGAACACTGTGAGAAAAGTCTCCAGTGTCCGCCCGATTCGTAGTTAGACGCGCTACCGCCTGAGCCATTACGAAAATTAAAACTGCTTTGCTTGCTATTACGTTAGCAAAATTCCTAACGTCAATGAATAGCGAAAAAATATAAAGTTTCGTCAAGCATAAGTTGTCATAAAAACAACTCGCGCCCAAACGTCTTGACCCGAAAGTAAGTATCGTCTTAAGGTAACGTGAGGTGCACGAACAGATAATTATACATGGTTGCCACGCGTTTATCCAATTTAAAACCCAGTAGCCATATTCAGAAACGTTTTCTTGAAGTAGCTAGCCCCGTACTAACGAGTGATTAACAATCTATTAACATTGGTAGTCACTCGTTAGTACAGCGCTAGTCACTTCAAGGAACCTCTTTGAATACGGCTGCAGGAGTTTGCCAGGACTTTTCCTGAAGTATTTAACTTTTCTTTCTCCCAGATAAGACAAGAACATACCCAAACATATAATTGGGAAATGTTTAATCATAGTTAGTGAATATGATAACTATGAAAACACCTTCTACACAAATTAATATTTTTACGTGGCCTCCCTTCACAGTCACCCGATCCACCTATTTTTCTGTTTGTGTAGTTTTCAATTAAACAAATCCACACTTACTTTACATTTCCAATACAAAAAGGGTTTACATAGATAACCCTTCTATCATAAAACAAAAAGTACAGATTGGCTCATTGATATGAAAAAAGCAAGACTAATACTAAAAAAAAAACAATCTTGGTAACAGATTAAATGACTCTGAACCAAAGCAGAAAATGGGAAACTGATGACTATACAATATGCAGAGCATACTTTTGTATATACAGCTGATTTACTTCCAATTGCAATTGAACAAGCTCCTCGTCCAAACGTAGAGATTCTTTCCTTTGTTTCTCAGCACCCTATCGGGAAATATTCAACTTTCTACAGGGTGTCTACTAAATGTTAATTTTGAAATTCCAAGCTTTTTCTAGGTCTATTTTGCCTTTATTTTCACGTCATTAATTTATTTTTTTTTTTTTAATCTTGCAAACAAACAACAAAAAAAGTTATTTTGTTAATTAAAAGAAGCATACCAACCACATACCATTTCCATAAGTCATTATAGAGCGTGAAAAAAAATATATGAAAATCTTGTTTCGATCGATTTCAAACAAGAAAATAAAGTAGAATATTCCCTACCAGAAGGCAGTCGAGAAAATTGTGCAACAACAACCAACCAAATAGTATATACAACCTAAATGTATCATTCATATTTAAAATAATAATAATAATAAAAAACAAAAAGTTTCAAAGGAAATATTAGTTCAGATCCACCATATCCAAATTTTAGTGGAACTAACCAATACTATTTAAAAATACGTGCATGTAAAACACAAATTCGAAACCCATTTTACTGCATATTCCTTTTGAATGGGGAATGGCTAGTTACTTTATTTATACAATGTTTTATTAATTTATAACATTTTCTTGCAAACAAAGGAAACATTTTTATTTTATCAAATCAATTACCCAATTAGGACAAAGTTGCCTAAACAGGAGAAATAAAATCAACCGAATTTAACCTCCAACTAACACGATTCAACTTAAAGCAAGGTTTTCAATATCGTCCTCTTGTTGTTTCAATATTAAATGGCTAGGCCTTTCGGGGCGGTTCTTGCTCCGTCTTTAAGGCGTCGTACAGATGTAATTTTAGTGTGACTAGTTTTTGTGAGATTAGACTGTGTATTGTGAAGTTTATGCATGATGTGGAAAGATGTGTATTATTTATTAACCGGAACACTTGAGTCCAACTGTAAAACCCACTATTTTAAAATTACTTCGCTGTCACTGTTGCTAGACACCAAAGGCTTGTAAAGAAAAAGAAGGTAGTTTGAGTATCTGGGATAATATGGGAAGAATTGGAGTCGAATATCTGCCATGTGTAGGTAAAATGAATTTTGGTCATGTTTACAACAAATTACTGTTCCGAGTATATTTTAACACATCGAAATGGAGTAATCTAGAATAAATAAGTGGAAACCTAAGAACGTGTGTAGCTCAGTAAATTAGCTGGTCGTAGTAATTTACACTAGTTTACATGCAATCTAATTTCACAAAAAGCTACACATACTTAAATCACATCTTAGCGACGGCCTGAAGACTGTACGTGAGCTGCTCCGAAAGACATTGCGATTTCTTATAGAAGTAACTACTAAAGGGGACGACATGAAAACAACCGTACAGTAAGGTAGGTCATAAGAGTTGTAATTGGGTCCTCTGAGAGTTTAAAATGACTATTTGAATTCAAATACTTGACAAAATATATATTGAAGTTAAGGCAAGTTCAAAAGTAAGTTTAACATACGAACCAAAACACATAACCATATTAGCCCAATTAGAAAGAAAAAAAAGGACATGGACGATTATAGTAGAGGATAAGAGGAAACTGAAATGAGGAGAAAAACAGAACTTCAATCAGAAAGAAAATGGTTGCCTCCGGGTCCCAAAAATTCGTACACCCGTAGTCACAAAAAGTCTGACAGTCCCTTAGGAGCTTCTTATAAAAATGAATTACTTTTAAGTGCCTCATTTCGTGACCTTAGATTTACCAATTCAATAAAGGTTTTTTCTTCTCAATGTTTACAGAGTGGACATTAATAAAGTGAAAATTTAAGCTAAAAAAATAATAACTTCAAAAAAATTCCAGGTTTTCCAGATCCAAAATAGAATTCCAGGTCAGGAGACACCCTGTTTAGGATTCCGTTCATAGAAAGTACACCCAATAAAAGTAAATGAATAGTGCTCTCAATGGAACGAAAGCTAGGAAAGGGTCTTCAAATAAACGTAAAAATATACTACAAATATCGAATGGATTTGTAGCAGATGTTACACTGGAACTCATAATATTTTAAAATTTTAAATGACAGGAGTAGAAACGAATGTAGCACAGAACCTCAACAGCCGACTATTTTCATTTAATTTCGAAAACAATGTAACGTGAGTCGTCCTGGCTTCGTATTCTCTTCTTATTGCTTAAAAACTACTTTGAAGCCATAATTTGCAATTTTATAATCGAACGACTAACCGGCTCAGCTTTTGTAGGTTACAAAGATTAAACGCGGAAGTGTTGAAAAAATAGTCAAATAATGAAATAACATGTTTGATAAACAAAAGATATTGGCTATGTTTCATTACAAATAGCTATAGTCAGTGTGATTAAACAGATTAAAACTTGAAAACTTTGGAACATCCCTTACTGTGCCTAAACAAATAAAAAGAAAAGTTAATTTTTCTACCGCAGTTTGGGTGAATCAGAACAGATGGTACCATTGATTAATTAAAACTTCCATTTAGGAAGTGATAACAATGAATTACCTTGAACCTGTAAACTCTGGATAGGTTTGAGAAAAAATTTGGTTTCCAACCTCCGACAGACCAAGTCAATGATATCACAGAGTTCAGTTCGAATGACCGTCTGAAATTTGTCCAAACAGAGATAACCACACTGGATGTTAGGTACATCCGAACACTAACCCTTGAATGCTTTAGAGCAGGGAACATGTTATTTTGTGACCCGCGGAAAGATAAAAGCTATTTTAAATTATATGTTATAAAATCGACCAAAGACTGCTTGATATCCTAGTTATATTCATTATTTCCGACGACGGACCGTGACATGACCACTCATCATGTATTGGCTTTCTTACAGAAAGAAATTGGCCACGCCTAGTTTAGATCATAATATATTCTTCTGAACACTGTCTACATAAAGATCACGACTTTGTTAATTTAAACGACGTCCCTGATTTTCGCCATTTGACATACAGACGCTATAAAAAGTAAGAATTTTTCAGTTCAAGGAAATTGCATTGTTGTAATGTACAATTAACAGCGATAACAATCGTCAAATGTCAATGTACTAACCATGCAACGAAGTACAACAGAAGCTATATTTTATTAACAATACTCTTTTATCGTCACTGAATCCATGACTACATTTTTCTTCAATATTCGAAAAATATCTACACTCACAAACATTCTCTGCGTCCGACACAAGTAAATATAAACAAATGGCTTGCTGAAGAGTACCCGGCAAGGATCTCACTATCATGGCTTCAGAAATAGTAAGGTATTTGCCAGGTCAGTTTTGGCGAGCCATTTGTCGGTATTCCCGACGGGACAACTTCTCGGTATCCCGGAATTTAACAAATGATTTGCTAAAGAGTACCCGGCAAGCGTCTCGCTATCATGGTCCCAGAAATAGCAAGGGGTTTGCAAAGTCAGGTTTAGTGAATCATCTGTTAATTTCCACAGGAACGAGAAAACACACACACACATATTCGAGAACACCAGCCGCGTACACACAGTCGACAAAGCGCTGTGTGAGTTGGTTCTCCGGCGTAAGATTGTACGGTACAACCAATCTTGCGTCCCTCTACTAACTTTAAAAATACTAGAGGCCCTCACAGAAGGTAAGAGACCTTGACGTGGTTGCGAGGCTTTCAACCAGCATCTTACCTGTACCACAAATACCAGAAACCTAACAGAGGCCGCGGTAGTTCACAGGTAGAGCTCACATCTGGTGCTTGTGGTCGTCCGTTCGATCCCTGCTCGTCCCATGTGGGCTTAGTGATGGACAAACACCATATGCAGTAAGTTTTCTCAGGGTTCTGCCGTTGGCTAAAGATAGTAGAAACTCAATTCAAAAACACACTGAACAGAAATAAATTACTTCAGGTCGAATCTGCAATACTAGTTTTAGCGAATCATCTCAGCCGCCAAATTAAAAAAAACGGAACGGTCTGTTTGGACAAAACGCCAGTGCAGACAGGATAGCGAGCGAATGAAATACTCATTTCAAGTCTTCCTGTTGATTGACACTTCTATGAAGACAGATCATTAATCAAGAAGTACCAAAACCTGCATTCGTAACCTACTGAATGTCGATTTTCAAATTCCAGGTTTTCCAGGTCAGTAATTTAATATTTTTTCTTCTTGCAAAAAAAAAAAAAAAAAAAATCAATTAAAACACGCATATACTATTTCTTTAAGTCATTATAGAACATGAAAAAATATTTTTGAACTAACTAAATTGTACGTTTTCGAGAGATTTCGAACAAGAAAATAAAGTAGAATATTTCCTACCAGAAACCAGTTGAAAAAGATGTGCAGTAACAAACACACAAATAGTACAAGCTAAATGTAGAATTCATATTGTTAATAAAATTTCAACGAAAAATCAATTCAGATCCAAAATTCACGAAATTTAATTTACCTTTCTTCATGTTTAGTTGAAACTAACCTAACCTAAAAACAAAAAAAGTGTACTCAATAACAGTTTAATTTATGTGCATATACAATCCAACTTCGAAGCACATTTTAATTCACATGGTCACATTTTATTGCATATTCTTGTTGATGGGGAATGGCCAGTTACTTTATTTACACAAATGCATTTATATCATGTATTATTATTAATTTATACCGTAAATTTTTTCTTCTTCTAAACAAAGTATGTTTATTTTATCAATTACACGACTAAGATAAAGTTGCCTAAACACAATAAATAAAATAAATTCAAAATTCAACTGAATTTAACCTCAACTATTATGACCCATCCTAAAGTAAAGTTTATAATATCGTCCTCTTAAGTAGTTGCTTCAATGCGAACTGGCTAGGACCTTCGGAACGGCTCTCGCTCCGTCTTTAGGCCGTCGTAGAGATGTAATTTAAGTGTGTTTGTTGTTTTTGTGAGATCAGATTGTGTGTGAAAATTAAGAAACATGTATGTGGAAAGTTGTGTGTTATTTATTAACCGAAACACTTGAGTCCAACTGTAAAACCCACTATTTTTATATTACTCCGCTGTCACTGTTGCTTGACACCAAAGTCTTCTTTTCTTTTTTTTTCTTTTAAAAAAAAAGTGAGCGGCAGCGGACATATTCGAAGAACTGGAGTCGAATATCTGCCATGTATAGGTAAAACGTCAGACCCAAAGTACAGAAGCACATTAATAAATAAAACAAGACATGCACGGTTAGAGTAAAGGATAAGAGAAAGATGAAATGAGGAGAAAAACAGAGCATCAATCAGAAAGAAGAAATATAGCTGACATCAGTTCGGGTACCCTCGAGGTCGCCACACCTGTACTCACAAGAAGTCTGAGAGTCCCTGAGAGCTTCTTACAAATAAAAATTACTTTAAGTGCCTCATTCTGTGCCTCACTTAAATTTACAAATCCAATAACGTATATGCAAAAATAGTATTTAAAATTACTGCCATTGGCAAAGGCTGACGGGAATTTAAATTCCGGCTTGAGGGGTTAACACCAGCCAACTATTATTCTAGGGTTCCGTACTCAACCCCATTCGCAAGAAAAGACTTGGGATGTTGTCGGCACATATCACTCCTTCATGACAATGCTCGCCTACATTGTTTCTACTCATCTGACTATTACAACGCTGGCCAACTTGCCCTGCACAATCCAGACTTAGCCCCCAGTGATTATCACTTGTACGAACCCCTTACGGATTATGTGGACAGAAGAATGTCCTGCAGCAGTTAAGACAAGGAATCTACGATTATAGGAATCTGGAAACTGCCAAAACGATGGCAGGTGCGTTGACTCTCAGGCGGAATACTTTGAAATAAAATCCATTGAACGATCCTTTTATAATTGATGGTCTTAGCATTCACAAATATTTTCAATTGAAACCAGGGTTTGCCACTATAACTATTAGCTCCTGTAACTAGATAGATTATAGATTTAAATGCTCTGTACTTTTAATCTTTATTAAGAGATTACTTTCAAATTAAATTATTAATTAAATACATCATTTAACTATAAATTAAGTCCTTGTAATATCAAAACTATTGATCTCTTTGTCATATGAAATTAAGTGCAAAATGAATTACTAGACTCTACAAATATTGTTAATAATAATATAAATTTTCAAGTATATGCCACATACCATCACTGATACACTTGCTATTCACAGAAGCACAGAGCTAACCAGGAAATCAAAAAGAATAGAAGATACATAAATAACACTATGGCTAACCCGTGTGTTGTTGTCTGGTAGTTGGTGTGCCGGAGGCTACGCGGTACTGAGAAGATTGAGCCGCAATTCAGAGCCTGTTCAGGCGGACTAGTGGGACCATCACGAATGGGGTTCTACTTTGTTTTCTTCAGTCTCACCTGGTGAATAAGCCGGGACATACAATTATTTTCGGTTGCGAACCAAGCAACGGCTTGAATCTGCTACATATGTCAGGTGCACAGATCAACTGAAGTCATTCCACACAGAACAGGCCCACTGCAAGCCTTCCCGCATTCTTTCCCCTTACCCTACCCCGCCCTGCCTAACTCATCGCCCCAGTAACTAATGTTCGCCATTGGACTATACTAGGCAAGATCAAACCGGTTTTCATTATGAATATCTACCTCTCAAAGATCCATTTTTCACATCGTTATCCCAACGGCCTCTTTGACTCAAAGCCAATACATAAATTCAAATTCCACAAGTAGTGACACGCCGTTACTTACTGAGGTCTGTACACAGCTTTATATTTACGTGCATTCATATTTTTAAAACCCACCTGAGCCCAAGTGGGCTGGGTTTTCCCAAAAACGACCAGGTGTTTTCAAACCCTGCTAGAAATGAACATTCATGGTGTCTACTAAAGTTTGAGACTTGAAATCCAAATTCCCTGAGTTCTTAATACAGTGGAACATGTAAATAATACGCAGTGACATTTTATTTTTTTAATTCCACCACTACCCAGTTCAAGCATCTTGTACATTATTGGTATTTCACAAGTGAAAAGAAAGAAAATTTATTTAAAATAGACGATTTTAACATATTGAAAAAATCCGGTAAGCAGTGGGTATCGAACTCACGACCTCAGCCTTGCGGGTGCAGTGCTCTTACCAATTGTGAACAGGTTCACCTCATAAATTCCCCTGAGAATTCCAGATTTATGGAATTCCTTGAGTATTTTCGGTTTTACAATGTAGTAGAAACTCTGACACTTTCAATACAAGATACCCAATAAATAAACTTACTTGGACTTCCAGGCAGAAGCGAATCTGACGAATGATACTTCCTCCAAGGAGTCGTAACTTTCACTTCTTTCGGACCAGCTTCAACGAATGCTTGACTAAGAAGTTCTTCATCTTCATCAGCAAAACTCTGAAGAACAGCTTCAAACGAGTCATCACAAAGTAAAGCCTTAGTCAATAGGGTTGATACTGGAGATCCTAACTCTGTAGGTTTCTTTTGTAAACAAACACCAGGAGAATTCACACTATTTCGTTTATTAGCACTTGTACAAAGGTTACGAGTCTTTGTATTATTTATTACCACCGTTTTCTTTGGAGTTATTTCATTTACACTACATATGTTCGGCAATGTTTCACATTTTGCGTTTAATAATGTAGACGCGGGTGCTCTAAGGGGCGAGCTATTTGACACTTTTGTTACACTTTCATTAAATAAACACAATTCTTCAGGTGATGAAAAATCACCAAAACGTTTCGAGTCTGAATGGTTCACAGAGTTCACTGCAGTTCTTTTCACCCTTTCACTAGCTGTACTTTTACTGGTTTCACAAACACTATTTAACCCTCCGTTCTTGGTAACAGAACTTTTATCCGAAAAATTTGCTTTTAACAACGTGATTACATTTTCTGTATCTACAACGATATTATTTTTTGGCGATTCGGTAGTCTTCTTTGTGATCGATCGCGATGATCTATTGAGACCTAACTTTTTTGTTCTTACAGAAACAGGAGTGCTAGTAGTTATCCCATTTCGGTTATCACATATTGGACTTTTCTCAAGCACTTTACTAGGTTCTACAGTATTACACTGTCCTTTCAAACACTGTGGTGACTTGAACGTCATTGACACTGGATCATATAGTTTCTCTTCAACTTCTTGCGATAATTTTAGCATGCAATCATTTAGTTCATCATCATCATCGTCGAAATAATCTACATGGTCCTTCGCCGAACTTTCACCATTCACTTCACTATTTAAAAGCTGAATGCCCGTCACGACATTATTGTTTTCAGTTTTCAGCGGCGTGTCCTCAGGACCTTTTGACTGCAGTGTGCAACTCTTCTCCTCGCTAAGAGGAACATCATTATATGCCTCACTTTCCAATTGGAGAATTTTACTATCCAGAAACAAATCACTTTCGTTCAGGAGTAATGGGTCACTTTCATTCTGGGGCAAGGGATCACTTTCACTTTGGAACACTAAGGGATCACTATCATCTCCTGTCACCTGTGGTTCATTATCTGATTGAGAGACTAGTTGTTCGCATGGCTTAACAACAGTGGAGCAACCATTAACAACTTCAGGTCGCGACACTTCTGCAAAAAAAGTAAAAGATGTGTTAACTTCAAGCTGAGTAAAAACTTACATTGTAATCAGTATTACATTGCTTATTTTAAAGATATTTTTTTTAATTCCTACGTCTTCGATGTTAAGACTGTTTAATAACTGAGGAATGCCGTCCCTCCTTTTTATTTTATTTATAGCCCTCAGGTATCTATGGATCAAGCTGGGATAGGGTAGGGGAAAGGAATCGCCCAAGATTTAGGTTCAAAGTACCATCTCAGCATTTGTCTAGTTTGAGGAAAAATCCTGAAAAAAAGAACTGTCAGGATGATCAGCCGCTGGTATTGATCCCATGATGTCCCGATAAGATAAGATAAAATGAATTGTATGGGCGGTAACCTCAGACAAAATGATCGGCCGCTAGGATTGAATTGAATCAACGACCTCCCGAATGCTACGCCAACGCTCTACCATTGAGGTACGACGGCTTGGTATTTGTCCTAAGTGCGTAGAAAAATATCATTATTTAATTTCAGAGTATTTTCAAACTGTTAATCCTGTGCGAAAAGCTGAACTAATTTAGAACAGTGACTTAAGTGTGTCAGTTTCTTGTTTGTGGAATGTTTTCCCTTTGGCGCGAAGCTTTATCAAATAATAATAATAATAATAACTTTAGGCATATTTAACCTTCGATGTTCGAATGTAAGATTTTTTCCCCTTCGTTCCATAATTCAACTATAATCGATGTTATTAAAAATTTGTTTTTAACACTTTTTTTAAAAGGATTTTCTCCTCTTCTTCTTCTACATATTGGACACGATAGACATAAAAATTACCTTGTTGGAATGTGTGTTTCATAAGCTTTGCAATGCGGTAAAACTATGAAAATACGGACCGTGAACGTAAATTGTTCTATTAACAACCGTAAAATACAGGGAGCTGCGCCAAGTGCTATTACAGGTTATTCTATTCTCCTCGCCTTGTACTGGACTGATGTTTCTAATTCTTGGATATGTTCAGCACAGATGTCTAAGGTATAAGTTGGAGGGAATTTGTCTGCGTCCGATAATTATAAGTGTTGCCAAGTTCTCACGATTTCATCAAACTTCTCGGCTTTTCCCCAAATTTTCTTTTTTCTCCATCTTCTATATATTAGGCACAATGAGCACAAATGCTACCTCGGTGGAGTTTATGTTCCATAAACGTTCCCATGATGTATACATCAAATAGCTATGATAATTAGGATCGTGACCACGGCTGTGAAAGTAAAGGTGGCAACACTGACAACTGGGTTGTTTGCGAGGGAGAGCTGGTTAAGTTTACAACTGTTCTTCTAAGGTGCTATGCAATATGTTTGGTGGGGACACGTTGAAATGATTTTACCACCAAAATAATGCATTCCTCTACACAACGCTTTCAAAATAAGACGCTGCAAAAGGGTTAAGATAGGAAAGAATAAAGATGAAAAATGGAAAGAAGTCGATACATTTTGTTATAACGGAATGTGTGCAAGTACAAAGCTAAGTGATGTAGAAAGGTAGTAAAAGTCACATATGGATTGTTATGGTCTATGCATGTTGCCAGGTAGGACGAGATGATAGGTTAGTTGAAGTGAAGAAGGTGGCAAAATTCAAGCAAACTTTTTTTTTTTTTAAAGGATTTCCTGCACACTTAAAGAAACAAATATTATTAAACACTATTTTCTCTAGTTGTAGGAAAAATTACCTGGCCGAGCCTTTAATTTCTCTGTTAAAGCCATAAGTTGTTCCGTAATACTAAGAACATCTGTAGAACTCTCCTGTCCAATTAACTTCCTCTTAGAAGGAAATACTTTTCCGGGCCATTCACGCTTTCTATTCTTCTGTTGTTTTAAAGCCTCTGAAATATATAAAACAGAACACTGAAAGTTAAAGATTACATTTATAACTAACTAACTCTATGGCTGAAATGAGAGAGACATAAACATACACATACAATGATTACTATGGCTTAAGTTAATATTGTTCTGCTAGAACAAGGAAAGGCGCACCAGATGCCAAACTATTATAGAAATATATGAAAGTAGACCGCCCCGCTGATCTAGTGGTTAGCGTTGCTGAGTACGGATTGAAGGGTCCAGGGTTCGATTCCCAGTGCTGCCAAGGATTTTTTCCAAGATGTGTGGGTCTGGAACGGTGCCACCCAGCATCGTGATACAACTGGGGAGCTGCTATGAATAAAAGATAGTGACAATCACAGTGAGAGCTTAGGCTGTCCTCTCCCAACTCGTCTGGTCAGCATGGGAGCAGTAGACTAACTCCTCCCTCCGGGGAGAGGCCTATTGAATATGACTGTGATTTATTTTTTTATATGAAAGTAACAATGGAATATTGTACTGACACCCGACTTACGTTGCTGTACAAAATTTCATCATTGTATGGCGTCGGGAAATGAGTTAAATTAACGTTGCAAAATTTGAGAACGCCAAGAACCATTGTGAACTACAGAAAAGTCTGTAAAAATATTCCTGAAATTCAAGATCTCACGAAGAGATACTACAAGTTGCCATAACTGACGATAGCACACCGATCCTACCTCCGTGGTCCATACGGTAAGGTCGTAAACATTGGAAAGGCAAGGAGTAGGCACACGGGTTCCAGCCCCGTGACTGGTAATCCTGACTAAGAATTTCATCAGGCAAATGCCGGGACGGTATCTCAAATAGGGCCTAGCCCGCTACCTTCCTCATTCTCCTCTTATTCTATCCCTGAGCCAGAGTTTCCTAAAGGACACATAAAATTCAATATGATAGCATAAAAATCTACATGTAGCATTAAGAATATGGTTCCAAACCTGAAAGAATTGCAAATGAAAACTTACAAACAACAGGAACAAATAAAACAATTTAACATACTCAACAGAATGATACATAATAAAATAATGAATCAATTACTTGTATGAAATACGGTATGAATAAGTTATGTTTACAGAAAAAAAAAGAACACAAAAAGAATTGCTTATTACTGAAAAAAAAAAACATAACCAATCCAGGAGGAATCTAACCCGGTTTGTCCCATAGGAACAGTCTTTAATATCCAAAGATAAAAACGTAATGTAATACGCTGAAAGTTATTGATGGGTTACAAATATCTTTCCCAAATATCCTGTTACTCCACAAATCAAAGAAATTCTAGAAAACGTCTTCTACCACTCACCTGCTTTGCGTGAAGCTTTGTTTTTGAAATATTCGTTCCCTTTATTGTCCCAGTCCCAGACGACTTGGCACTGAGAGCCCGACTCTTGAGTACATGAGAAAAGAGGACTCATATCATCACGGGGTAAATCACTGGTATCTCGCGTTGGGGTCACCTCCACTGACGATGTCTGTGGAGCAACAGTAACATCAGATGGCTTGCGAGTTGGAGTCTTTATATTATCTAATTCTGCTACGATTGAAGCATTTTCTTCTGCAAAACAAGGTGAAAAAAATATACTAATAAAAGTTAACTCAAATATCCTACAAATGTTAACTTCGATCCTAAACAACTATCAAACGTGGTTGTATAATTTCTTCATTTTTAACGGTTACTGATATTTTTTTTTAAATAATAAATTATAAGATAAAGGAAATGTTAATTATAATTTTGTTGTTACTTTACCAAAAAAACATCTTGATCTCCGTTCATCTGAATCCCGACTAGTTCTTGTCGAACTTACGATCTGCAAATAGTCAGTAATGATCAATTATCAGGGTGATGACTCAATGGCCTTTTCAAAATTTCCTAACTTTTTTTACAAAACCGTATTGTTGTCCTCAGGCAATCACGTCAAAGGGTAAATGAACGTGTAATAATGTGTGTTTTGTTGTTTATATGCTGTATTTGTGTCTGTACAATATAAAATGTGAAAAATGTTTAAATGAGTAAAAAATATTTTCAAATTGTCACTTTAAACCCTCAATGGTCGCCTCAGACAGCACTACTCTTTCTAAATCCACATCAAACAATGGTTTGGCACTTTCTGGACTACAGAATTTTTTTCATCGGCCACATTAACCTTTGCAGATGCCTTTTACTATTCTCTCCCTTAATAACATACGTCAACAGGGGGTCGGTAACATGGATCAAAGTAGGGATTTCTTATTGTATTTTTGACGCAGAATTCATATATGTATGTGAAATTATCCACCACGTACCATTTTTCTGATATTTTGTCTTAACAGCTATCAAGCTGCAGTGAAGGCCAAGCAATAGAGATAAAAATGGACGTACCTAGAAACAAAAAATACTGGAGTTTTGAAAATTGGCAGTATGACACAGTTCCATGTATTGAATAATATACTAAATTTGCGACCTTGGTGCACTACCGCCCGCTCCGCTATATTCGAAGAAAAAAAAAGGCGCTTAAAACAGTTTTTTCTAATATCTCACTTAAAAAGCATTTTACAGCAAAATGTTTTATTACAAAAATTAATCTACGTAAAATTCTCTAGAAGAAAGGTTATTTCCAGTTTTCCTCTAGGATACACCGTTTAGACGCTAGATGTGCTTGAAATTATATATATAACTAGCACAAAGGAAAGCCGGGAGGGAAATTAAAAGTAATTTTATGAGAAAAATGAAGGAAAATACTTACAGCTCATACTTTCGTATTAGGTCACACACATATTCACATATCTAAAAGTCACTACGATATTTCGTGCACACAGTTGCATGTTTTCAAGTATAGAGGAAGAAAGCGAAGTGCACGTGTTCACAAAGTACAAGATTGAAAAGACAGATTTACACTACTCAAGTTCCCATCCTTACCACACCAAGAAAATAATTCTTTTCTGTCTTGCACTCAGAGCACAACGCCTGAAACTTACAACCAACCCCTCCAGGAAGCCCCAGTCAACCGAGGCTACCCTTCTAACCTAACAGATCTTCCGTGCATCCTCACACACTCAAACCCACTCAAAAATCCAACCCACCGGCTCTAATCACCCAGTTCCATCCTAAACTAACCAAGGCCAAACAAATCCTAAGCTCTTAATTTACACATCCTCCAATCTGACCCAGACACAAGATCAATATTCCCCACCAAACCTAGATTAGTTTTTCAACATCCACCTAATTTTAGAAACATCTTGGTCCGTACGAATCACTCCTTACCACCACCCCAAACCAGCGCCCATACCTGCAAGAGACCCAGATGTAAGGTCTGCTCCATTTTAAACTTTCAGTGTTTATAACACACACCTAAAGGTATACAGATTTATAGCTATGAAAAGTATAAAGCTTTTACAGAAGGTCGATCTGTCTATAAGTGTCCGATTTGAAACCTGCACCCCTGCTCACACAATCGACCCATCCGAATGATTCCAACAGTAACAGGAAGCCAAAGCCTTCTAGTATCACGCCAAGGTGTTGTGCGTGTGTGTGAATCATAGCACCCAAGGTGAACCGATTTTGGGAAGGATACGTGGTAGCACTTTTCCACGCCAAGTTTTCCGTGACACAGATTCAGAAACAGTGCAGGGAAAATGGGTGTGCATTGGGAACAACCACCATCAAGAACATAATTAACCGACATAAACACAACGACGTTCCAGCACTTCGTTCATCAACGAAGGGGAGTAGAAAGTGATCGTGTACCGCGGTGACGCCACCTGTAACTCGGGAGTTGCGGCGAATGGCCTTACAGGAAAACCCTCCTCCATAACGTGTGATGGCAAGACGAGTGCACGTGGCACAATCGACTGTGAACCGCCCCCTACGTAACAAATTAAAGCTCCGGATGGTGTTTAAACGTCGTGGACATGTCCTTACTGCGAATCATCGGAGGGGCAGAAAAACTCGCTACCAGCGCCTCTATGAACGCCATCTATCCAGGGACAAGTGGAAATTTGTAGCCACACACGATGAAGCATGGATTTTTCTAGCCGATTGTGGCAAAATTCGAGCCGTAACGTACACCCCCAGCGATGCAAAAGCCCGTCCTGACTTCATCCGCCAGTGCAAACAAGTTTTTCGAAGGGCTTTATGGTTGTCGCGGGATACTGCTATGAAGCTAACCAAGTGCCTAACAACTGCAAGATCAACTCCGCATTTTATCAGCAACATATTCTCACACCAATGTGTACAGAAGATCTGCCCCGTGTGCATATGCATAAGGCCTCATCACATACGTCGCGTTCTACCCAGCGATTTCTGAAACAGATGGTGACAGACACCGGCATCCAGGCTATTCCCCTTCCAGGACATACCAGTGAAGCCACCTGATGCGAGTCCCATGGAGTTTTGCGTGCATACTGAAAAGAGCACTTGCATCTCGTCGTGTTACCACTGTCAGTGGCCTCTTGAAAGCCTGCCAGGAGGAGTGGTTCAAGGTTCCCCTTCCTGTACTTCAACGGAGCCTCCTACAATGGAAGTAACGGTGCAGGGCTATTGCGCTCACATCAAAGGCAACTGATGGTGGTCCCGTGGTTTTTCATAAGGTAGGTGAGACGTCAAAATCGGACACATACAGACATATCAACCTTCTGTATACATGAACACACGCCATTACAACGTATACAGTAAGTACGAAACAGAGAGAAAGTAAAAGTTAGCGTAACAAAAGATCTAGCGTGGTGGGTACTTTTCTAGCTCATATTTGAAGTCAGCGTCCCAAATTTAGTAAGAACAATGATTGTTATCCATGTTACCTAAAAAAAAAAGAGTTAAAATTTGTTGCCCTGTGTAATTAAAATAGCGTGCATTGGAGGAAAATTTTGAGAAAAGTAATTTCGCCTTAGAATGTGACATGGAATAACATGCTGGTATCGTGGGCGTAAATTTTCATTCATCAGAGTGATTTCCCACTCCTGGTCCGATATTAAGAAAAGTAAAATGCGTTCTGTACCAAAATTACTATGAAACAATGCTTAGTTTTCAAGAAAATCTACTCTGCAGAACATAAAGCCAACCAAAATCATGTATAGATCTTGGAGAAACGAAATGATAAACTCTTTACCTGAATAAATTGTACTAATGTGAACGATGCCTATATGCTGTGGAAATAAGACGAAAAAGCAAGATTCCTCAAGTTTCCTGTCTGGACCAGTGCTCGATTTGTTATAAATTACAAAGGGGGATCCTACAACTAGTGGCTGTTGTTAAGTTTCAACATACTACCTGTCTGGGTAGAAATACAAGGATTTTATCCCTGGTTGGGATGATATTCGGAATCATCCGCGGATGAAATCCTCACGTAGCAGGGAAAATCCTCCGGCAAATCGAACACTGGCCAGGATTACACAAGTGGTCTGCAATCCACCTAAAATCGTGAATATATTTTCCCCACCATTCTCGAAGTTTAAACAGTCCCGTGCAGAAAAATTCCGTTCTACATGTCTCAAGACATTAACACACCGTTTGCTAGATCATCTCTGTTTTCATAGAACTGGCTACACATCTGGTCCTTTCTAGCCCAAAAAGGTAGCAAACCCGGAGGGAACTAGATTGGGAATGTTAAGGACGGTGAAAACGAACTTGCCACCCCATTTTTTTATCAAATTCTTCTAAGGTAAACTTTTCAGTTTTCGGCTAATCAATGTGAGATCCAGATGGCACACTTTCAATAATCTACGGCTTGTAATTCTTTCCCTGAACTGCACTGGGTCCCTCTTCCAAGTACTCTAATAATTTTGTCTCGCAAATTAACGGTACTTCCTCTGTAACGTGAAACTTAATCCCAGCAAAATCAAACAACATTAACGGCCATTTTCTGTCACGTCGTAGTGGTGACGTGACAGATGCTGATGACGACGTTATGACTGACTTAAGATAGCAAGAAGAGATGGCACAGTGCGCCCAACAACACTAAATTTTCTGCTCTATCCTATGATGAGGCACTGTTCATTACATTTGGTATGACCCTAGTATATAAAGTAGTACAATCTGGTATCACTTTATTTCCTTACATATTTCAAGTGGAAAAATATAAATACTCGATACATACCTTTAGGATTCCTTCTCCTTAATTTAGAGGAAAGAAGGTCCTTTTTCTTCTTTGGCATATTTTTCCACAATGAAAGTTGTTTGAGATTAGCGTAGCTACAAAATTTAAAAAAATAAATAATTAAAAACAAATCTCCAATACATTAAACTTTGGGCAAGTCCCAAAAAACTTGATCAGATTTCAGCTTTACTAGGTAGTGCTTCACTACAGTTCACATTTATCGGAACATAATCAATACATTAGAAACTCCAAAAAGACAACAGCTGAACCTGGTGTGACTGTCACTTATTTCTATCAGATTCCTCCCGCTACGTCTGAGTCAGGTTTCAATCATGTTGATTGATTAAATCATAATTAACTTTCTAAACGAGCTGATGCGCTTCTAATGAAGGACCTACATTTTTTTTTAAAGCGGGCTCCGGGTGCGCTAACCTCTCGGCTACCCCGAGATTGGGTTTCAATCATATGTCCGGCTGTACAGTATACTCTAGTTCCACGCCTGAAGACCTATCAACAGTTGAAATTCGACTGTTCAAAAACATGAAGAAACAGAAGTTCACGTACCACTTAATTCCAGTCAGAACTATAAACCAGCTCTAAATACAGTACGAAAACTGAGACAACGACCACGATAAGAAATAAGTCATAACCACCTGAAAGGCTTCCTAGTGTTCCTTTGCTACGTAACTTGACTTTCTTGTAATCGTCTGCTAGAGCGTCACCTGTTTCTGGTCCTTACGTCTCTCACTCTATTTCACTATAGTAATTATTTTCTGCAATTTTATTCTGGTAAATTTGAGAAGAAAAAAATCCTGGTACATGTTAATAAATCAACACACGCACAGAAATTCATCACTAACTCTTAGTTCGAAGTAAGTATGTCAAGTTCGGCACTCATTTTTACCTACGTAGTATACCCCGCTCTCTAGCCAGGTAGCCGTGCGGTCTACGGCGGTAGGCCAATGACTCGAAGGTCCCGGGTTCGAGTCCCAGAAGGGGCATGGGTGCGGATTTTAATGGCTAAAAGGGCGAATTCGTGACGGGCCGAAGTCCAAAGTTACTAGACTGGCCCTTATAAAAAAATTAAGTTTACCAAAGTTTTTTGAGTTTCAACTTGTCTAAATCACATAATGTCACAGAGATCCCAAGCAATTCCTCTTTTATCTTCACAGTAGAAGCCACGCACATGAAAGACTCGAGTTTGTTGATAACTCACTCAGTGGATGTGTGTGTGTTTCTAAACTTGGCCGAAGTCACAATTCAGTACAACGATCTTTAAACAAGTTATGGTCTAACCCATCATAAGTCTAAGGAAAGATTACCAACGACGATAACTCTTTCGGGCTAAAGGACGGTGATGGTAGTAGTCACAGATTTTAGTCTAGGAACTATCTTGTTTCATTAGCCTGCTGAAACTGAGGAAAACCCTAGTTAGGATGGTCGCTAACAGGAATCGAACCTGCGAGCGTCCACAATGCACCAATCTTAAGTTCGCAATCGTGATCATTAAAACACGGGGGCTGGGCCAGTACAGCGAAATTAAAACAACCGTAGCACTAGAAAGAACTGCAACCAGGTTTGGGTAATGTAGGTTGTGTTGTTTCCGCCTCCCATACAGCACATGTTAAAAACTCGGTTACATTTTGAAGACATTAAGAAATGTTGTCTTCTTGCTCCCCTCGTACTCTACCTCTGTCAAACTCACACAAACAGTTTGTTTCCCTTCCTCTGGACTGGAATGTGACCCTGTTAGTCGTGGGATGCTAGTTTCGTCTGCTGGTGATAGTGAGAAAGAGTCAAGGGTTTTGACATGAACCAATGTGACAGGAAGGCATTATGTTCAAATGGCAATACAATTCACCATTTCAAATACCAAAATTCATTCTAGATAAACATATCTAATCAGATTATTAGGAAATTAGCATTACAATAACTCATAATCGTACATTGACTGTTAGCGAATATTCGTAAGAACTATTTCATCTGTCTAACTGCCTGAAAAGGCACACAACAAATCAGACAGGGGTTGGTGAAGTTTGTTGTTACGTAATATCAGGTCTCGTTAAATACAGTAGGTTTTAATCTCCAGCTAATCTAATCTATAATGAGAGTACCACTCCGGTTCAGGGAGAATCGCCCTGAGCGTACTACATACAAGTTTACATTAACACGGCCTATACACTCTACACTTAAAGATTCACAGAAAGTAGCCGAATGGAAAATATGTCACGAGTCCAAAAATGTGCACAACCTGCCAACACTGATATAACGTATGTTGCAAGAACAACAAATGGGGACCACGGGGAGGGGGAGATGTTAGCGCCCTCGCTTTCTGTACGCGTGATCAGGAATTCAATTCCCACAGAGATTTACTGAACAGAGTGATTCGAAGCCCACTTTACCAAAACCTGTAGGTCTTGTCCTGTCAGAACCTCAGCAGCTCGTTTAGCGTGTTGATAATTCCATCAACCACAGCAAATGGAACTAAACTTTCAAATCTCACCTAGCATATTCGGAATAGTAGAATATGACGTCTATGGCAAAAGTTACCTAGCGAATGGATTCAAAATCACGTGCTCTGAACAAAAAATCCATTAGTTTTAGCGCAGCCAGAAATAGGGATGCGTGCTAAGTCTATCTATTATGAGGTCTATGTGAAACCCAACTTCGAACCATGTTTTAATCCACATAGTCACATTACACTGCATATTCTTCTTGGAAGGGGATTACTTTATTTATACAAATGCATAATACCATATATTATTAATTTAGAACATTTTTCTGTTTGCAAACAAACTAAGACACAGTAAACCTATTTACTAACACATCAAATAACTAAGACACAATAAACCTATTTACTGTCCTAAACCCAACATATAAAATCAACTGAAATTCAATTAAATTTAACGTCGACTATTATGACTCACCTTAAAGCAAGGTTCTTTTTTAATGTCGTCCTGTTAAGTAGTTGCTTCAATATGAAATGGCTAGGCCTTTCGCAGGGGCTCTTGCTCCGTGCTCAGACCATCGTAGAAATGTAATTTAAGTGTGTTTGTTGTTTTTGTGACTGGAAGAAGTGGAGTAGAATATCTTCAATGTGTAGGTAAAATGTATTTAGAACATATTTACAACAAATTCCTGTTCGAGTATAAGAATAACAAAAAAATATTGTATGTACAGGTAAGGACAGAACTGTTAACATGTGAAATGGGGTAATCTAGATAGAATATGTGGAACCCAAGAAAAGTGTACCTCAGTAAACTAGCTGATGAATATTTATACCATTTCCCAAACAGTCTAATCTCACAAAAAGCTACAGACATATTTAAATTACATCTCAACAACGGCCTCAAGACGGAGCGAGAGTCCCTCCGAAAGGCCTAGCAAATTCATATATAAGCAACTACTTAAGATGATGACATTAAAAAACATTACTTTACGATGAGTCAGAACCAATATTCCAAACAGAAAAAAAACGGCATGGAATATTAGAGTAGAGAATAAGATAAAGATGAAACGAGAAGAAAAACTGAGCATAAATCAGAAGAAGAATGATTGATAGCTCGGGTACCGTTGGTGTCACTACACCCGTAATTACAAGAAGTATGAGAGTCCCTAAGGAGTTTATTACAAAAATAAATTACTTTAAAAGACTTATTCTGTTATCTTAAATTTATCGATTCAATAAAGCTTCTTTCTTCTAAACGTTTACAGAGTGGACACTAATATAAAGAGAAAACCTAAGTTAAAAAATAGTAACTTCAAAAAAAAAATCCAGGGTTTTTTCGAGGTCCAAAATAGAATTCCAGGTTTCCGAAGTCAGTAGACACCCTGTTACTACGCGTCAGTTGTATAGAACGGAAATTGTTTGCTGGTCTTCATACAGAGAAATGGTTATGTGCAACATAGGTTCCCCCAACAATGTAAAATGTGCAGGAGTAATGTAATGTTTCCATCATGTGTAGAAGTGCTGAAACACAAAATAGAACGAAGTTTCGAGTCATGGAAGTGTGAATTGAAAGTGAAAAAAATGGAGAGTACGTGAGACTATTTAGCAGCTCCAGCCGAGCATATGGTGTGGGTGTTAAAGGCGATGTGCATTACGTAAAATAAAAATATATACCAGAGCTGACTTTTGTCCGTGATTTTTGTTGCAAAATACGTGACATTAGTATTCGAAGTGACGCCTCGTCCACTTGCCGCCCTATTTGCATATGGTGAACAACTCTAGTACATATCTAATGGCAAAATTGGCACATGCCTTTTCGTAGCAAGTTTCGTAGTTTTGGATTGCTGTTTATACAAGTACCTGTATGAATTACTTGCAAGGGATTAAAAGCTATAAAGCGTACATACGGCTCAATGGCTGGAAAACCTGAAGTACACTTTGCCAAACAAATTTAATGTTTATTTATTAATTCTATCGAAGCCCTCACACAAGAATAACAAAATCGTTCTTGATGCAATACAAAAGGGTGGACCAATTATCTACACCTGACCATTAGTGCCTCTTCTTAGTTGTAATCTTAGCCGTTCCGAAGGTGGTGGTCGCTTTTTGAAAAATTTACAGGAAGAATTAGATAGTTGTGTTACTTGGAAACATAAGATTAGCGTTAAAGAAAGTGAAAGCGAGGCATAAAAGTGTGTTTTGTTAGCGATAACTATTGCTACATT
The DNA here is from genome assembly GCA_022664845.1 of Lepisma saccharinum. Lineage (NCBI taxonomy): Eukaryota > Metazoa > Arthropoda > Insecta > Zygentoma > Lepismatidae > Lepisma > Lepisma saccharinum. The sequence continues at coordinate 16,757 of JAGDQP010003445.1, read as the reverse complement.
CTTACAGCTTAGGGCGAAGGGTGCGTAACAGTGATGTGCATCGTGCGTAATGAAAAGAAAACCAATACATAACTCGACTTTAACAAACCGCTCTTCGTTCGCTCGAGATACTGTCCGTGCTTTTGCATCAAAATACGTGTCATTTATAACACGAAGTATTCTTCCGCATCGCGCCGTATTTCTACCTCTCGAACTAGAATGAGTGGATAAAGTTTACGTTACTACTCCAAAGGAAGTAAATTTACAGAAGAAAGATAATGTTAGTAAAGTGTGTTGGAATGTTGAAACGCAAATTAGAATAACTTTTGGGTCATGAACCAGTGTAATAAGGTGGAAAGACTTAGATATAAGTGGACTATATGAGTTTCCGCTATCGGTGAGTATTGGGAGTAACTGATTGTGAACTCTGAAAAATGCATATATATAAGAAAAAATAACCTAACCTAAACCCACTGTAGCTTAACCTGTAGACAATATAACAAAAGCAAAAAGCTAAAAAAACAAAATGCCATCTGAGTGTGACACCACCACAGATGGTCTCTGAATCGACGTTTTACGAACTAATTACTATGGTGTGATTTCCGTTTTGGTTTTTTGTTGCTACCTGTCGGATTATGGGTACGGAAGTACCGGGGTAATTATTATTTCTAAAACGAGTGATGTAGATAGAGCGTGTAATATTGGTCAATAGGGTGGTCGATGTTTCGAGTTGATAAAGTAAACCTTAACCTACTGAGTATATAACAAAATAAAAAAAATTGGATTTCCTCAACACTTTTTGCATTTTTGGTTGTCACTAGATGTTTATAGAAGTGCCTGCAACTAGAAATAGATATAAAAAAAAGAAATTAATAAGAATTGAGAAGAGTTTTGAATAAATATAAACTCGATGTTCGAGTGGCCTCCAAGTACGAAACTGAAGCCCTGTATCCTTGCACTCGCTTGAATTACGTTCCAGAAAGTCAAACACATGCAAACCCTTCAAACAAATTGAAAAGATTTTGTGATGAGCTGATAACAACAAATCAGCTACAAGTAACCTTTGAAATATGGATAAAACGAAAACAAATACATAATCTTGTAAGCGGGTTATTTAAAAACATCCGCGCTATTCAAATTATATGATTACGACCCGTAAGGAAATTTTTCACATACTATTAATATATAGGAAAAGCTCATGTGATTTAATAGTTGTGAATTTAGTGAGAATGTGTGTTCCTCCGGTTCCTTGAGTCATTTATTAATATGACATCGAAAACTACCAAAGAGGAGCGTACAAACTTGCATACTAAGAATCGCTTTCTCGTGTTTTATATCTAGACTTACGTGTTTAATGAAGATCATCCAAATGTACCCGCAGTGTGAAAAATATTTCCTCTTTTCTCGGATTACGTTGTAAATCGTAATCTAAATCATAAAATTTTAAATATCCAAGCCATACAGTCAAAACAAACAAACAAAATCACTGCTTTTCCTTTATTCGTCACTGCTTCAGTGCTGCCAACACATAAAAGCATTTCAGCAAATTCTGAATCAGTTCTGACGGCAAACTTCTATTCTATTCTATTCTATTCTAAAACGCTCCTTGGAGCGAATAAGGCCTCAGCCAGTTTAGACTATTGGCCTGTTAAAATGTATATATGTGAGTATATAATAATGAATTAAAATAATCTTAAAAAAGTTATAAATATGATTTGAGTGTAAAGTGAAAAAGTATAAAATAATTGGTGATAAAAGTATTAAACATGATTCATAGGCTCGCCACCTCTATAAAGAAGTGTGAGAAAATGGGGAAACGACGTATACGGGATGCAATGTGAAGTTAAAAAGAGAAAACTGCAACAGGAAACGATGTACAGTACATGTAAGGGAATGTATAGTGTATGTGTGTGTTATATGTATGTAAGTGTGTATGTCAAAATGTCTGATGTGCACTTAAAAAGTCTGTCACAATTTAACTCTTCTCGGCACGTAGTCACCACACCACACAGCACTAGATGTTCTCAGTTGCACGTCTAATCGTCGAATCCGACGGCAAACTTCGTTTCAATGATTTCCTCAAAATTTGCTCAGTGTGTGGTAGAAATAGAATAATATCTATTACGATACATTTTCTGAAGCGGCACATTTCTCGGGATTCTGTTTCGTCCCATCACTCAAATGGGTCCAGAAAATACCCTACATATCACTTTGGTAGCCGATATTTACCTTCTTCGTTATATTTTTCGATCCAACAATAGGCGTTTATTACTCTATCCATACTGTATTTGGTTGTCTCGACCTTCCTTGGCTAAGTTGTAAAAATCAGTGTTTTGCTTTACTTGGCGAAGTCTCGGAATCTTTTATGAAACAAGCACGCGTAAACAATGTCTTGAGATATGTCTATGAAACTGAAATCGTTGACCAAAGGGGCAGGGAAACGTTACTTGTCTTGGCAAGTAATTGCTCGAAGGTAACCACTATGAAACGAATTTTCACTTAAGACGAGCCAATTTACTCAAGCATTTACTATATATATATATATATATATATATATATATATCACAGTCATATTCAATCCATTAGTGGATGAGGCCTCTCCCCGAAGGGAGGAGTTGGGAGAGGAGAGCCGAAGCTCTCATTGTGATCGCCACTGTCTTTTATTCACAGCAGCTCCCCAATTGTCCTCACGATGCTGGGTCAACACCGAAATTTTTGAGCCCCCACCGGGAACCCTCACACTGAAGTCGAGCGCGCTACCGACTAGGCTACGCAGGAATTATGAAAGCGACCTCTGGTGGCTAATCACTTCAGTTGATCTTGTATACTTGTTGTGGATGTTTTTATTTCGTCCTGTGCGATGGCCAAGAACAAAGATGGTGTCACTAGACTTCGCTAAATGTGGAAAATACATAATTACAATAACTTTAGTATACGACCATGAAGCACTTTAAAGCTCATGAAAATGTTATATTAATTAGAATTCCAGGAACATGTTAAAAATACTACAAATAAAAAGGAATCTAGTCCCATCCAGAGCATTTCTGTCTCCCATTCATCTTGCTACAAGAGTCTACTATTGCTTGCACCATTTTAGCTCCCGACACTTAGGTGAAATTCTGTATAGTTTTGGAATCTGTGTAAGTTATGAAGTTGGTGATACGAATTCTCCAATGTAGCATTTTGTTTCCCTCAAATTTATTACATCGTGTACGATGATTCAATGGCAACACAAGATTCCAGATGATCATGGTACTCTCCAGGTATCAAAGTAATAAGTACACTTTCTGAGGATAGCGTTTCGAATTTTCGTGTACTTCGATTAAGGCTCAATCCAAGTGGGTTTCCCCGCCTTTTTAGTTTTACGTCAATTATTCAAATTTCAGTACAGGAAAACAGAAATTAACTTTCACGGACCAAAGTTCGTTTCGTCCTTCAATAATAAGTACAATTAGTTTTAATTAAATGCTAGTAGTAACTGCAGGATTGTGTGCAGACACTTTTGGGACATTATTCTGTCCCAAAAGTGTCTGCACACAATTCTGAGTTTACCATTCATATTTTATAGTAAACTATTAGTATTTTATTAGTAGTAAACTATTAGTCTGACAACAAAACATAGTTGCACGTCTTGCAATTAAGATCAAAAACACTGAACTGCTGAACTGAAAATATTTAAATATTTTATAAAAACGTGTATTTTATTTTTTACGTATAATATAGTCTTGTTCAGCAGTTCAGTGTTTTTAAACTATTAGTATTACTACTATTAGTATTTTATTAATATTTTGGATTGAGGCTTAAGACCTCTACAAGCAGAATTAGTGCCCTGCTTGAGTACGACAACCTACAAGAAAAACTAACCTTTGGTTATCAAAAATAGAAGTAAAGCGTCATCTTCCAACAGAAGAGCTGGTCGCTACCAGTCTAAAGCAAGTCCGAGTTCGCAAACAACATGTGGCTAAGATTTTTTTATTTCCTTGGCGTTACAGTTGTGGATAAGCTTCGGCCTCCATTACATTTTTTATTTATTTATTTCATTTAGGGGGCCGCCTTTCCACTCCTGCCTCATTGCATTTTTTGCACAAGCCAAGTTGAGCACTTTCAAGGTTGTGCAGCACGATCATATTTGATCTCCTTGCCTTGGGGCAGGCTTTCCCTAGAGATTCTTGGATTGCCGAAATTCCGGCATTCCGAGAAGCTCCTGTGTTCCACCTGTACAAGACAGCTGGTGTTGTGGGACGGATTTTGACCAGGCATCCAGAATGTGCTCCTGGTCTTGTGTTCCTTGAACTTTTGGAACATTTACTTGGGGGCGGGGGGCTACTTTATTAGTTGTTTTGTTTTTAGTTTTTTTTAACGGCAGACCTTTTTACAGATCTATAGCTATGCTCATTGAATCCGAAATTTAAATACAGTTTCTTGTCTTACACTCTGAACTTTTTGTCATATTTTTGTGATGTGAAATAACAAATAAAAAAACATTTAAAACGAGAATCAATGAAATATGATCGACAAAACACAAACAAGAAAGACACAACACTTATATACTGTATTTGTAAAAAGACGAGTGTATTATTTGTACTTTTTATACTAGATATTCCTCATTGATTTGTTGTATTAACTCCTGGTATTCTCTGTATAAATGAGAACCTAAACTGAATCTAGGATCTTCACTTAAATTATTAAATAATTGTGATAATGAGTTTTTGCCGCTTAGAAAGGCTTGTACTTTTGTTTGTTCTGGGTTTTGATTGGGTTGAGTTGTAGGTGATGTATCTTGGGTCGAAATGTTTTGGTTCCAGTTTATTCGACTTCCAGAATTGGGGAATGAGTCTTTGGATTCAGAATTTATATTACTTTGTACTTTGTTGGGGTGACTTTCGATATCGAGTGAAAATTCTTGGAGATCGTTGTTATTATTGTGATGGATCCTGTTTATCTTATTTTCCATATCAAGCATTAGTTTTCTTGGTTCCTTTGATACACTGCATTGGTTCCGATTTAAACCTAATAGTTCTGTAGGCGATTGATCTTGTATTCGTAAATCCAACTTGTTCTTTGTAGCTTTAATTTTTGTGTTTCCGTCGTTAGAATGGACTTGATTTAGAGAATTTAAGTTGTCATTAGTAGATAATTTGAGGCGCTTGGCTTTTAATGTTGTTAAGTGACTGTTTAGACTATCATCTGAACTTAAACTAGCTGTGGGTTTAATTAATTGTTGATAATCTGTTGTTTTGATTTTTTGTGAATCATTTTCTTTGGAGTCGTCGTGCGATTGAGGAGTTGCTTTAACCTTGGTGTTGTCTATTTTTGTATTCTCTAGGAGATTTCCATTTCCCCTTGATTTATCTGATGCTAGTGATTTGCGGAAAATTAGAATTGTGTTTCACAGTAGTGTAAATTTATTCTTCGGATAGCTTCCTTGTAGGGAATGTTGTCCTCTTCCATCAATTTATTAATGGTCATTTGTTTTTTGTATTCTTTGCAATTAGTATCGTCTGATTGATGGTCTGTACTTCCACAATTGACACATTTTCTAGAATTAATGCAATGCAATGGATGAAATTTTGTTTGTCTTCTTAGACCTAAATATTTAAGCCTATGAATTATGTCGCACTCGCATTTTGAATTTTAACATTTTGATCGCCACACGGATTGAAATTTATCCAATTACATTGCAAACACCTTAACTTCTTTCAAAATTGTATATTAATCACTCGAATTCTCCATTCGATCGAAATAAAAAGGAATTCACAACACATCGGAATCTTCTCCACGCATAACAAAAACCTATTATTCACCATCTGTGTGGCCCCTACTTTTTTTTAAACACAAACATACATAACATATATAGACGTTAAAGTTTAAAGTTTTGCATAGATCCACGTATGATCAAAACATTGTTCAATTATAATATGTTTTTGTTATAGTTGCATTTGTTTATTAATCTTGTCATTGTCATTTAATAGAGGTTGTTGACGAGTTCGCATGGTTACTAATGTCTAGAATATCACATTTGATCACTAATCACTTTTTGTTACACTTGTCACTTCCAATTTTAAAGTTTGATGGAATTCCAATCATGTGTTGTTTTGGAGCACTTTTATACATTAACTATGATGAATTTCTTCTTTTTAGATCCAAAAAGATTGTAGAAATATTATGTTTAAAACGCACTAAAATTTGGGCGGTACCTTAGATTCGCCCTCTTGTCCCAATCTACATACCCCCTTTCCGAATTGGCACTTTATGCTCCGTTACGTACCCTTGCTCCGTTGGATGTACGGTCGATGGTTATCCGAATTCCCCCTTCGACGGAGCATTGAAGTGAACGGAGCAACGGAGGACCAGATTGTCACTTGACCCACCGTTCGGTTGCGCGCTGCTGCCATGTTGAAAAGAGAAAAGAGCGGGATATTGCATGCCAAAATTCCTTCTTCACTTGGGAGTTGGTACAAATGTGTAGTATTGATCACGTGCTGCAAGGTTAAAATGAACGACCATGGGTGGATTTAGGAGAGAGACCCTGGGGGATACAATTTATTATATTGATAACAAATTATAGTTGCTTTTACTTTACAAACCTACTTCGGCAAACTTCGGTAATTTTCAGGGAATCGACTGAACGGTTTCCTAGTTTGCGTCGCTGGCTAACAACAAGTATAATATGTCAGATAGTTTCGAGATTCGCAGCAGATTCAAACAGATAAAGCCTTGTTACCACTACTTTTTAACTTTGCGTTAGAACATCCGATTCTAAAAATAAAAGAGGACAAAAAGGGTCTAAAGTTGAATTGCTTGAACAAACTGTTCGTATACGGGAAGTCTTACAGCTGAGTGGGTTGGCATTTCTCCTATCCTTTAACATATGTTTCTTATTTTTTAAATATCTCAACAATGACTGTGCAGAAAATTTTGCAATTTGACAGAGCAGTTTGTGTAACTTCAAAACGAATTGTGGTTCCACATTTTTTGTTACTAAATCCGAAGATAAGATAATCTCATTTCTGCTAATATCAAATCACTGCTTTTTATTCTTCTCATTAGCTGTGGCAAAAAAAAAAAAAAATCAGAACTCTCTCATTCAACTTCTATTCACTCTGAACTCTGACCCCAAAACGTGATCTTCAGTACAAAAGGGGTTGGCAGGCGTATGAAAATTTTCCTACTTTAGATACATACATACGTATATCTACATATGTATATGTGTATGATTCAATGCTATCGTGCTTCAACAAAACAAAAAAAGAGGGTGGGAGGGTACGGGGTAACTTGTTTATAACACCCACATCCACTCATACGTGTGCGCTCAAAAGATAGCAAACACTCACATTTCATTTTGTTTTCAACTCTTTTGTTTTGTGAATTGCTTCTTTCTTCACCAGCACCACACTAGAAGGCAAGAAAAGGATGAATGTAGTTGTTATTTAGTACTAGTCTTGAAGATGAATAACTGCTGGTATCAAGAAGTTTGTGTTGGGATAAGCGAGCAAAAAAGAACTAGTTATTTCTGACAAATGTTTGTAGGACATTTTTGATGAAACTGTCATAGACTCCCCAGATTTTCATTTTGAGTCATCAAGAAAAGACAATGACAATAGAATAATGTGGTTTGCTGCTACAACCGATACGTTTATGAAGTCGCAAACAAGAGTGAAAATCAAGCTTGTGTGAGTGTGTGAAACAATATGAATATTCGAGGAACAAGCGAAAATAAATACGCAATGTATTTATCCTTTCCAGCGTCCTAACAAACAAAGAAAAGGACTATCTTCTTACATAACAAGTGTGGAATCCAAGGTAGTAAGTACCATTTAAAAACTCATCCCGATCCCGGAATTATATATTGTGAATGTGAGACCATTTATGAATTTAAATTTATTTATATGGCCTTTAGGCCTCCCTCGCTCAGGCTGCACGAGAATAGGGGAGGTAACGACCAGGGCCTTACTAAAAGTATCATTCCGGCATTCACTTCGGTGAAATGATGGATACCATGGAAAACCTCTGTGAGAATGATTGGTACAATACTAGAAGCGATCTTCCAGAGTTAGGTGTATGTGGTGAAAACTGGTTTGATCTTGCACAAGATGGAACCCAATGACGAACGTTTGTTACCGCGGCCATGAACTTGCGAGTTCCATTACCCATAGAGCGAGTTAAGTTTTAACAGCTTTTTGCTATTTTGTTTTTAGTTTCAAATTTTTTAATAAATTTTTGCAGTCATACGGAAATAATCATAAAGTCTCAAAGCCCAAACTAATTGAGTAAATTACGGGAGTAGTCTAAGAGCCCCCTAACCCATACAAACATTGCAAATTGCCTACCTTTTCAGGATACTCCTTCACATGGATGATTAACCTTTTGAATGTAAGCTATATACAGTACACATCCCTTGTTTTGCTATATGCTAGGAGGTATAATGGACAATTATTTAGTGCTTTTAAACTAACCACATATTTTTTGCTATAAAAATGACATAATTACATCCTATATGTAATGAATAGTCCCCTGAAAGCACTATATCTTACTGCAAGTCTTAATTAAATACTTGTAATTACTGTTCCTCCAACCCTATTGCCTGTGTTCAATCAATAACACAGCACTAATAGCGGATAAGCAGTTAAAATCCAGTTATTAAAATTACTATACAGATATGTCAGTAATTTTATGTAAGATATGTCAGTGAACAGCTTTGTACACTAATGAGAGTAATATATTACCATATTTATTGTTAAAAAGCATACCATTACGTTAAATTAGACCAGGAACACTCACTGTAAATCAAATCATATAATACAGTATGTATATACGGGAAATTTAAGTTGTATTTGATTATATTTTGTGAAAATACTCATTTTCCGTGACACGCGTGGGTATCGAACCGATGTACTCCTTACTACACGAAGCTATTCCCACCAGTCGGTCAAACATTTCTTTTAAACTGTTAAAACGCATATGCCACAGAACAAGCAAAAGACCTCTTTTTCTCTTCATCTGTTGCCCAGCCTATTTTGTTATTTTACACACACACACACAAACACACACACAGACAAGACAAGAAAGCCCCGAATGTGTTTGTAGTAAGTCCAAGGTAGATCTGCGGATTTTAATATTCATGAGGGAGGCGCCCCATGGCGTTGGAAATGGAAAGGATAATAGATTATGTATGCATGTATGTTTATATCTTGACACGCACATATACACATGGAAGGACACCTTTTTTAATTTTGTTTTACGAAACAGGTATATGAATTAATATAACGAAGAGAATGAAAGATAAATTGGTTTTGTTAGATTACGCCCATCTTTGCATGTCAGTTCTTTTTGTCTTTGAAGACAGAGGAATCATGAATAGACAATGATAGAACAAACACTTACAAAGGACAAAATATATAGATTTTGTTTCAACAATTAGAGTTGGTCAAGACTACCACGAATGAAGCTTAGAGTGTCAGTTTAAAAAAAACGAACGCAGCTTACATAGATCAGTGGCGTAACATTGACTAGCTACACGACTACTACAGTATAACGAGGTTTTCAAGGGTTTTAGCTACAGTAGTACAAGAAAAATGTACAGAGGAGCGAAATAATAAAAAGAACTAAGCTGTGAAAAGAGCAGGTAAGGACCCAGATAATGGAATGGTGGGGGACCCCCAGCAACATTTTAGTCAAAGCAAAATCACATATGGTAAAATGACATGTGGTAATACGTATGAAATGTACCGTGTCGAGTTAATCGCAAAGAGACAGATCCTTGAAGTGTAGCTTAGCCTTCGCCATAATATATTATGTATATACTCGATTGAAGAAAGGAGGACTGGACATAGATAGGTAATCAAGTAAGTTTGGGTATAGGCAGAACAATAGCATTACGGGAGAGGTAGATCCTTCGCAGATGCTTTAACCCTCTTTTTCGTGATATGTATACAACAGAAGCGAATAAGGTGAGAGAGAATAGGACATCAGAATTAGGTTTAAAGTAGCATATGAAGGCGTCATTTGTATTTTAGATTGTAGATCTGAGTTTCAAACAGATCCTTGACGTGTAGCTTAGCCTTCGCCATAATATATTACGTATATATCCGATTGAAGAAAGGAGCACTGGACATAGATAGGTAATCAAGTAAGTTCGTGTATAAGCAGAATAATAGTATGAGGGGAGAGGTAGATCCTTTGCACATGGTTTAACCCCCTCCTTCGTGATATGTATACAACAGAAGCGAATAAGGTGAGAGAGAATAGGACATCAGAATTAGGTTTAAAGTAACATATGGAGGTGTTCCTAGATTGTAAAGTGACACAAGATGTGTCCCAAACACGAACGAGGATGATATGAACACAGTACTATAGGTTAAGAATAGAATCCTAAGCAGTTGTGACTTTACCATTAGCTAACTGCAAATGGAAAGTAAACATTTTAATCCTGCAAGTACAAATTCACTTGAAATATACAATTTGTGTTAATGAAACATGCTACGTTTTGAAAAATGAAGTGTAGTTGAAAGATGATGAGAGACAGATCTTGGTCACTAGAGGTAATCTTGTACTTTAGCAGACTTTGATATTGTTGGAACACGTTGAGTAAGGATATGAAATTAAAATACTTGTGCATTGCATAAGACTAGATGTATCACTAGGCTACAACAACGTTTAGTCACCTATGGCGCAACGAACTGAATATTACTCTTACAATAGTAACTGAAGAATATTAAAAGTAAAAACATTTTATTTTATAGATATGATACAAGACTGTTCCACAGAAATCACATGCAGCAACATCTTTGCTTGTAATATAGGTTAATGATAATCAGGAATAACGTCAGTTGTCCCCAAGTATTGGGATTAAGTGAATAAATATTGTATTTGTCAAGTTGTATGTGTTATTGTACTTATGAAATGCGAGTAATGACGACATGAAGTGAATCTTGATGCAACTCTTGCAGTATTTATTTTACGAGACACTTGTCATGAGATTGATAGGGACAAGTTGTATTCTTTATTGTGATTGGTCAATAAAGTACATAAAGACGTTGAACGAGGATTCTTGGATGTAGTTTTCCAATGGCGGTCCTGTGCGAATGCTCGACTCTAGAAGTTAAACCTGCTTGCATAATGTATAGTATTCAAAAATGGAAAGCAAATGTTCCGCTAATTTGTCATGCTTGCTTTGACCACATTCACATTGAGTCTGGAACTCACGACTGTATTCACATGTCGGTGGAATCCTTGGAACAGGACGTAGTGGAAACCTTAACATATACGCCTATATGCAATGAAATCTACGAGAAATTTATAGAGACGCACTCAGACAACGAACATATACTTCAGAAATTTGTGAAATCATATAAAGAAATGATTACAAGTACAGAATACATAGACAAACTGTATGTCATTCTTTGGACAAAAGATTTCTTACACGGTTCATTTGGATGTTGTTTGTGAGAAATGGAAATAAAATATTGTAATTACATACAACTGAAACAAATGATTCAACAACTCAAACCATATAAAATAATGAAACCTTTTTTTGTTTTTTTTTGCAAGATCATACAAAATATATGTCTACTACATTGCAGCAGAAATGAAAGTGAAGTCATGTAAAATAGTACTGTCTGTTGCTACATAAAAGTCAACTTGTATATTTTTTTCGGTGTCGTCTAACTTTTAGGATACAAGTCATTGTTTTGAGATAACACAATTGTAAATAACTTAGGAGTACACAATTACTTTATTTGTTTGGCATATTGCAACAAAAAAAGTGAAGTCGTATAAAATATTGCAGTCTGCTGATACATAAAAGTCAACTTGTATAAAATATTTTTTGTATAATGTGCCTGTCTAACTTTTAGGCTAAAAGTTTTAATGGAACTGTAGAACTTTCTTATTAATGTTTTGGTGGAAAACAATGAACTGTAAGACAACACTGACTTCCCTCATACCACTATTACACTGTAGTAGTGTAAGAGCCCCCAAGAGGGGAAAGTCCTTGCAGGGTAACATAATTGTAAGCATACGTTTTTGTGGGCGCTTACACTACTACAGTGTAATAGTGGTATGAGTGAAGTCAGTGTTGTTTTACAGTGTTGCAGAGATGGATTTTATTCACTTGTCTGATTGTTCGTTGAAGATGAGAGGTAAATAAACTAACCTAACACGAAAAACTGTGCCGTTGTGGAGTAAACATCACTGATAGTAAAAATTGTTTGTCGCTGTAACTGTTTCAGTTTTGATATGTTGCATTTCGCAACTTTAATTTTTTATTTTCTAACAACAGTTTTTGAGAAAACGTTTTGTTCTTTGTAAATGAAGTCAGTGTTGTCTTACAATGTTGGAAACATGGATTTCATTCACATGTCTGTTTCTTCGTTGAAGATGAGAGGTAAATAAATTAACTTAACACGAGTAACTGTGTCGTTGTTGACTAAACATCACTGATAGTAAAAATTGTTTGTCGTTGTAACTGTTGTAGTTTTGATATGATTTCTAACTTAACATTTTTTTTGAAAAATGTTTTCTTCTTTGCAAATGTAGAGTTTCTTTTGTGTGTAAAAATTATTTGAAGGTTTGAAAATATTGTTTGTGTTTATCATATCAACTTTTGTTTTTGCAAAATGTTCAATTCCGTTTTCCGAATGTCAAAAGAAGAAATTGATACTGACTTTTGTTTGTACATTTAAAAAAAATGTTACATTGCAAAACTTGACACATCATGAACTTTTCAAATACATGTTTCGTTTACTTTGGCATGTTGTTGTTTCAAAAGCAAGATGTGATGTTCTGATAATGTAGTAGTACAAATATCTCAGAGAGAGAATGATAAAGTTTACGGGAAGTTGTTTCTTTTTGTTATCGGTACGCAAGGATGACACTTTCCGGTACAGAGTAAATCTAAGAGGTCCCGTAACTTTTCTTGAGACAAAATTCAAAAACTGAAAAGCTGCAAGTTTGTCATACAAGAAAAGCATATCATACAGTAGATGCAACCATTGCGCATCTGTTGTGCGCAGGTGGTGCCTTCTTTTATGACGTCACAGCTCTCTTACATGACAATTGTAATACAACCAGTATTAAATGTCCAATTTGTCTTGTTTGTGCTCAGTGCTTGACGTGCCAAGATCTCTTTCACTCGTGTGAAAATTTTTGTTAGTTAGCGTTTTATCATGGGAAATTCAATTGATTTGTTACTTATTCGTCAAGACATTGAAGGGTTCGAAGATCCTCAAACCGTTCTTGAATGCTGGACTCATTTTTGTTACTACAAATTAATGTCATTTCAACCAGAAGATACTGATCCTGAACTGTTATTTCATCATTTGCTATATTACTACTGGAACGATGAGGAAATCGTATTAGAAACGTGCGTAAGTGCATAAGATATTATCCTTCTGGGGTCCTATGGATTTTTTACAACTATAGAAAGTAAACGGATAGCTTGGGATTATTACATTCAACTTTTCGAGTATGAACCTAGTAAACTTATACCTGAAGATGCTGTGGAATTCTTTGGACTGGATATGATGGACGATGATTATGTAAATAATGGTGTTGATGAGTCTAGTGTAATGGATGTTGAGTTTGACAGTGATGATGATGTTGCCATGGAAATTGATGTGGAACAAAGGATCAATGATGATGGTGTCGATATTCGTGTGCAACAGTGGACGAAGGACCATAACATACCTATGATGTATGGTGCCAAGAAAACGCATGACTTTGAAATTGTAAATGAACGAGTAAAAAAGTATCCTAATTACTCCTTACATGGACGTGAACTTACCATCAAGTCATTGGTTACTTCAATTCGTGATCCGGAACAATACGTAACCAGTTTCTTTCAATTTGCCATGGAACATTTACTTCGCGATGTAGACCCTCCATGCAAAGTAGGTTATACCATTCAAAGCTCAAACTGTACAGTTTGAAAACCAATATACATTCCATTTAAATTTCGTGCGCATATTACTGTAGACGCTATGTTACGAAAAATCGAAAATGTATTAAACTCCAATGAGGAATTTTTATTGGGTGACAATGTTACATTTACAGTTGATATTACCGATCCGTATCGAGGACAAGGGGTGGATCGTAACGCTAAATATTTACCGTTTGCAGACTATGTACAAAAGGGTGTTGTACCTGTTGACAATGTTGCTGACTGTCTTCCACGAGCATTAGTATTAGGACAACTACGAGCAGATAAAGCATTTGATAGAGCTGCGTATATGAAAACCCATTCGGAAAAGTGGAGATCCAGCACAGCAGAATTATGCTTTTATGCAAATGTAAATGTACGTAGTACAAATGGTGGTAGTATAGACCATGTTGACAAGTTTCAAAAGTATTGGGGAAATAGTACCAAATTATTGTTTATAGAAGTGTCTCCGTGTCTCGTGTCTGCAACTCTTGGCTTAGATGAATCTCTTAAGAAAGGTGATTTTCCACACTTGTTTAACTTACCACAATACCAAAACTATGTAGGTTTGTATCCAAAACTTGAATTTTACGATATTGAAAGCAAATCACCAAAAGAGGCAGAAGCAATTGCTACGTGGCATGCAGAATGTGTCAAACGTAAAACGACATTTCATTTCCAGCATGAATTATTAGCCTATTGCAAAACCGATGTACATATTTTAACTCTAAGTCTCATTCGATTTTCTAATTTGATTGAAGCTAAGAGAAATGGGTTTCAATGTTTTTTGCATACTCCCACAATTGCTGCATGTGCGATGAAAATTTTTCGATCATGCTATCTTAAAGAAAATACAATTCAAATTATCCCTCCGTTAGGTTTCCAATATGGTACGAATCAAAGTAAAGTAGCTAAGTGGCTACGATATATGGAGTTCAAACAGAACATTAAGTTACAAACATGTGAAAATGATACAGGCACAATTCAAAAATTTCAGAGTTGATGGGTATGATAAAAATACTCGTGCAGCTTACGAATTTTACGGTTGTTACTATCACGGCCACAGTTGTATAACCCAATGTAGAGACCAAGTAATAGATAAAGAAGGGCGCAGCTTAAACAGCCGATATGACGCAACGTGAGCACGTGAACAATTTTTAAAAAACAGCTGCAATGTAAAAGTTGTTTCCATTTGGGGATGTGAGTGGGAGAAACAAGTGAAAATGTCTCCTGAAATTCAGAGTTTCATCCGTGATCATTGTTCTAATGCGGAAAAACCATTACAGCCTCGGAACGCATTTAAAGGCGGGCGTGTGGAATGCTTCAAAGCATTATATGAATGTACAGAGCAAGAGGTATGTGAGTACGTATATTTTACAAGCTTATATCCGTGGGTAATGTCAAAACAACCACTTCCAGTTGGTCCTGTAACAATCCATAAGGGGGATAACATGCCTGATCCAAGTCAAGTTCATGGTCTTGTATACTGCAAGGTTTTACCACCTAGCAATCTTGCAATTCCTCTTTTGCCTTATTATCCACATAACAAACTGATGTTTGGTCTGTGTCGAACCTGCATGGATAATTTAAATAAAGACAAGTGCAATCATACTAACGAACAACGTGCAATCAAAGGCGTATTTTGCACATCCGAGCTCCATGCCTCATTAAAGAAAGGTTATGTCATTCTGCATACTTATGAAATTTGGGAAATGCAGATGAAGGAGGGACTGTTCAAATCTTATGTTGACACGTTTCTGAAAATGAAACAGCAAGCCTCTGGATTTCCAGATGACTGTCTAACCTACGAAGAAAAACAGCAGTATAGTTCTGAGTATAGAAAACATGAGGGAATCGAACTAGATTATGATAACATTCAGAGAAATGAAGGTTTACGATACATTTCCAAAATATTTTTAAACTCTTTATTCGGGAAGTGGGGGCAAAAAACTGACTTGCCAAAGACAAAAGTTTTCAATAATACGTTGGAATTTAATGAGATTGCCTATTCATCTCACTTGGAAATGCAAAATGTTGTCCTTGTGGGTGATAAGTTGGTTGTTTCAGATCGCGATTTGGAAAACCAGAACACACCAAACAAATTCACAAATGTAGCAGTTGCTGCTTTCATTTCTTCTTGGGCCAGACTTAAATTATACGAAACATTAGATGCCGTTGGTATTGACAGACTGCTTTACTGTGATACTGATAGTGTTACCTATATTAGACGTCGAGATGAAACTCCTTTCCTTCCTATTGGTGATTATTTAGGACAGTTAAAAAATGAAATCAAACAAGGCTGGGAAATACGAACTTTTATTTCTCTTGGTCCCAAAAATTATGCGTACCGTGAGGTGGAGACAACTACAGGAAAAATTAACGAGGTAATTAAAATTCGTGGAATTACTCTTTCTCAACAAGCACGTAAACGAATAAACTCTTATACTATATGTATAATTTAGTTACAGAAAAATGTGACAGTCAAGTAATTTT
>JAGDQP010003444.1:53115-94103 GCA_022664845.1 Lepisma saccharinum | reverse complement strand
GTACCATTATGCCAAACTTCATCTCTGTAGCTTCAACGGTTTAGGGTCTCTTTTCTATACAACAATATGTTTGGCAGCTATTTTGGATTCAAGATGGTGACTTTTTCAACATTTTGTAATATTTGCCTAAACTATTCGTCATAATACACCTTCATACCAAGTTTCGTGCTTACTCAAACGGTGTGGAAAATGTAATTATAACGTACGCCATTTTGGATCCAATATGGCGTCTTTGGGTAAATTGTGTAATATTATGTTGACTTACTATTGATAATGTACCTTTATAAGAAATTTCATTTCAATATCCCCTGTAGTTTAGGCTGTGTATTCTATAAAACAGTAGGTTTAGCAGCCATTTTGGATCCAAGATGGCTTCTTTCAACACATCTCGTAATCGTAACCTACTATTGACATACTAGCTTTGTAACCAATTGCATTTCAATAACCCCAGGCGTTTAGCCTGTATATTCTAAACAACAATGGTTTTGGCGGCCATTTTGTATCCAAGATGGCGGTGTTTTTAACATTTGATTATATTGTTGTGACTTACACGTAAAGACACAGCTTCAAATAAAATTTCATTTCTCTAGCTCAAACTGTTCCGGAAATGATTTTTGGGCGGCCATTTTGAATCCAAGATGGCGACTTTCCCAAAACATTTTATTATTTTCCTAAACTACTAGTTATGATACATTTTTATGCTAAATTTCGTGCTTCTGACTCAAACGGCGTGGAAAATGCATTTTTAACGTACGCCATTTTGGATCCAAGATGGTGTCTTTTGGTAAATTTGTAATATTATGTTAACCTACTATTGACAATGTACCTCTATACGAAATTTCATTTTAATATCCCCAGTAGTTTAGGTTGTGTATTCTATAAAACAATGAGTTAAGCAGAAATTTTGGATCCAAGATGGCGTCTTTCAACACATCTCGTAATATTTTCGTAACCTACTGGTGATATTCTACCTTTGTACCCAATTACATTTCAATAACCCCAGACGTTTAGCCTGTATATTCTAAACAACAATGGTTTTGGCGGCCATTTGGTATCCAAGATGGCGGCGTTTTTAACATTTGATTATATTGTCATGACTTACACGTGAAGAAACAGCTTCAAATAAAATTTCATTTCTCTAGCTCAAACTGTGTCGAAAATGATTTTTTGGGCGGCCATTTTGAATCCAAGATGGCGACTTTCCCAAAACATTTTATTATTTTCCTAAACTACTACTTATGATAAAGCTTTATGTTAAATTTCGTGCTTCTACCTCAAGGGTTGTGGAAAATGAAATTTTAAGTCTGCCGTTTTGGATACAAGATGGCGTATTTGGGTAAATTGTGCAATATTATATTAACCTACTATTGATAATGTACCTCTGTACCAAATTTCAATTCAATAGCCCCAGTAGTTTAAGCTCTCTATTCTATACAACAATGGGTTTGGCGGCCATTTTGGATCCAAGATGTCGGCTTTTACAAAATTTGAAAATATTTTCGTTACCTACTAGCAATAATGTACCATCATTCCAAATTTCAATTCAATAGCCCCAGCCGTTTAGGCTCTATTGTATACAACAATGGGTTTAGCGCCCATTTTGGATCCAAGATGGCGACTTTTCCAAAATGTCGGACTTTTCCTTCTACCTACTCATGGTCCTACACCTTCATACCAATTTTGGTGTTTGTAGCTTCAGTAGTTTGGCCTGTGAATTTATATGGATGAGAGTGTAGTATGTGGATTGATGGATTGGACGAAAAATCCTTTGGACTAAATGTCGACTGGACGAAATGTTCTGTGGACGAAAAATCCGTTGGACCAAATGTCTTGTGGACGAAAAATCCGTTGGACGAAAAGTCGATTGGACGAAATGTCTTGTGGACGAAAAATCCGTTGGACGAAAAGTCGATTGGACGAAATTTCTTGTGGACGAAAAATCTGTTGGACCAAAAGTCGATTGGACGAAATGTCTTGTGGACGAAAATTCTGTTGGACGAAATGTCTTGTGGACGAAATGTCAATGGACGAAATGTCTATGGACTAAATATCCCTGGACTAAATGTCGTATGGACAAAATGTCTTTGGACGAAACGTCACCCGGCCGTACATTTTTAAAGTACTCTATTACATTAGTGTAACAGTATTCTCGTGATAATTTATGAATGTGAATTTACCTTAGAACATTAGATTTTATATAAAGCTCTGATTAAAGAAAGTCGTTTAGATATTGCCTGCTCGAAATGACTGATGCAAGGACTTTAACTAGAAAAGAGGATGTTTGAATATTTGAAGCAAGTATGCATATGGCTCGTAGAGTTAAACTGTAAAATCGAATGGACCGAATATATTAATTTAATCCCTACCTGACGCGGTTCCAGGTTACTTTCTTAGTCACTGGTCATGACATAGTCTTTTTAATTTTGACATATAAATTAAAAGTTATTGGGAAAAGAGTCGAATAGTCTAGGTTGTTTTAGTTAAATTATAATTATTTGATATTGGATTGGTTTGGTTGCTAATTATGTCAAATGATTAATTAATAAGTCGATTGATTATATTATATTAAATATTTTCCACTTTAAAATGACAGCTCTAAAAGATGTGCATTTCCATATTTTATATTCCAAGCAAGAACATTATAATCATAGATATATTTTATCCAGCTCCCATAGTCTAGAAGCTGCCTCAAGTCGGCTCTGGGAAAACACACGGGTTCGAATATGTTACCTGCCACCCTGGTTGAATTTTTTCAAGGATTTCCTTCATTACACAAGCAAATGACGGGATGTTACCTAAGTAAAAGTTCTAAACGTCCTATCTCTTCCCCCGGAAGTATTCGCTGAGAGATATGACCTTTCAAACCAGTAACGGACTTATTACTGTAGATGCGAATAAACACCCAGAAAGTAAACGTTTAAAACTTCAATAGACATATTTAAATTGTCTATATATTCAATAGACATATTTAAATTGTCTATATATTCAATAGACATATTGTGGTTTTAGTTAAAGAAAAATCATTACAAATCTGATAATTTTGATTTTACTATGATTCTAAGATAATTCCTCATTCCAGCTTCTTATCTAAAGTGAAAACGTTAGGTGTATGAAAACAAACACTGCTCTAATAAGCTGAATTCTATTTATAGCCTTTAGGCATCTTTGACTCAGGCGGAGGTAGTGTTGGAAGTGGGACAGAGCCTAAATTCAAGGTACGATATTAGCCTTGTGTGACTGACGAAAACTCTAGAAAAATCTCAGTCAGAATGATTTGAATCCCTAAGATCAATCCCAGCATGCGCTGAAAGCGAAGTCATCTCTCTTCCAACTGAGCTACGACCGTCCTAAACATGTTCTAATAAGAAAACGTAAGACTTAAAGGGATCGTATTAAAGTTCCTTAGTCACTTCATGTCAAAGTCACACAAATTTTGTTTACAATTTGGTGACATTTTGGGAGAGCTTGAAATTGCTTGAAACAGGGTTGCCAGTTTCATTTTAGATACGAAAAAGATCAGAAAAACTGCAGAAGTTTATTCTATTATTAACATTGCATGAAAAACGAAAGCTTTATAATAAACTGTATAAGGTATATCAACATCAGTGAACATGGAAATAGAATCAGAAGGAGGTCACTTTTTTTAATGCGATATAATTTTCTTGAATGATTACAAACTTTTCGATTACCCGTATTTTGCATTTCCTAAGGGGGAGGAAAAACGCATGAGCAAACAAACGAATTATTACGCTTCATAGAAAACACAATGAGCTCACTTAAGAGCCGTGAAGAGGAAGAGAAAAGTCGGTATGGGGAAGAAATAAAGGAAAAGCCTGATTAAAATAAACGTTGGAAATTGAAGCAGTACTCATAACGGCCCACGTGCACAAAAGTTTATATTGAGAGACGGTTATTCCTCGAAAATGCGAAAGCTTCGTAATGAATTCCAAGACCAATACGTATTTTTGAGAGTAAAGGTGGGGTTGGAGGTAGATGGAATAGGAGAAGGGAAAATTTGCATGTAAATACCCCTGGAAACGACTGCTTCAGAGCTTTCCAACCATTGTTTTTCCTTTTCATGAAATGTGGTTTGATGGAGGGGGGAAGAGAGGTGCTTGAACTAGTTCCCAAAACAACAATAGAATGCTGTTTGTTTCCATACATCATTTATTTCTCTCTTCATCTTCCTCTCCTTGCATTTGGAGTCTCATAATCTCCTTCCACCTCTCGTTCAGTGTTGCGATCTGGCATAACACACAGGATACTCATTCGTGTTGAGCGAGTCCCATGATGTTGGTATGTTCGGTCCAGGCTATTATAACAACAATGAATATCTTTTGTGTTGCATGAATGCAAAAACAAGAACCTATGTAAATATCTGTAAAATAAAATAAATAAATAAACACTTTGGAGAAAGAACACGTTCATATTACAGGATTACAGTTCTCTTGTCGTAATGACCTCTTTGAGGTTCTGTTAGAAGAACAAAAACTAAATGAAAGCCTTAAGCTGGCTTTGTTTCCACGTAATGATAAATTATAACTGATTATGCTTGAGTCTGCGATTTTTGTCTTAATTCTGCAGGTAACATCTGAAGGGACGGAACACCTACTGCAGCAAATTTTCGATTATCCGCGAGCGGATTATTCCCTTTGCTGACTAGCCGCAGCAGGTCTCAGAAAATGTTCATTTGAGTGAAAGTATTTGTTTTCAATGTGAAAAGATTTGGTGGAACTAAACCTAATCAGTTCGTTGGCTCGTCCATAGATCTAAAACAAGTTATTTTGTGTCAAAAATAAAAAAAAACTACATGACCATATATTTTAGCAAAGTTTAGAATTAAGATTCAAATATATTTGGCCAAACTTGATGACATGAATACTACGTTCAAAATAAGAAGAGGTCAGAATATATAAAATCTGTGACAAACTTTAAAAAAATATCTGAATATTGGTACTGTTGTAAAAAGATTACAGAAAGTGATGAGGAATAAAAACTAACGATCGTATCATGGAATGTCTTAAAATAACTTATAATCACAAAGAAACTCCATTTCGAATTTCTGTATAGAAGAAAATTTACGGCCCTATACAATTAAGTTAGGCCTCTATAAAAAGATACGTAATTAAGTACATACGGAAAATGTATAAGATGCTGCTCATGGAAGATGAACCATTTTTCGACCACACACTCACCCAGACATTCAAGCTGTAGACATTAAGTCGTTTCCGTTCTTACCTGTAAGAAAAAATAAGGCAAATCATTATAACCTTGAATTTTCAATGTAAAGTATTAGTACCTATTTTACAGAAAAATGAATACAGTAGTATTAGTACCTATTTTACAACTGAAACTGCTTAGAAAACTAATAGTAGTGCCTCAGTTTGGTGAAGTTCGTGAATGGCCTGTGTCACGTGTTGTTGTTTTTATAAAATCGTCCTTGATTTTGTAGTTTTCGGAATTTCCTAAGCCTGCAGTGCCCTGGTGAGTAACTTTTTGTTCTTATTCTGAGCAGTAGTGTTTAACTTTATTTTCAATGGTTTGTTGATCACCCTTAAAGAAGGTTAGGAGGAGTGAAATAAATAAATGCAAAATGGCGTCGTTCCCCAAATCGCATCCTTATGGTTTCCCTAAATCGCACTGCTGTTAGGCATGCCTGTTTATACGCTAAATCTTTGTAATGTTCTCTTTGTAGTCAAAATGGAAAAAGAAGACGAAATGAAACCGAAGAGGGAGTATGGGAAGTGGAAACCAGGAGATATGGATACGTCTGTCAAAGAATTTAGAGAAGGGAAAATTAGATTAAATCAAATTCTGGAGAAATATCGACTAACCAAGAAGACATCCTCAGGCATTATCAAGAAGAGGTAGGAAGAGGTTACAACCGACATGCCCACACATCCATAAACGGGAGAGAAACAGCTCTACCCCTGCAAGCTGAACAGGAACTTGAAGAAATTATTCAAAGTTTTGAATCGTCATTGATGGGTTAGTCAAGGAGTGAAGTGAGAAAACTTGCATACCAAATTTTCGAACGTAATCCTCATGTAAAGAATCCTTTTAATCATGATAGCAAAATGGCTGGTACAAAGTGGTATTATAGGTTTATGAAGAGACATCCACATTTAAGTTTCAGACAACCTGAGAACCTATCTGTTGCTAGGGCCAGAGGGTTCTGCAGGGAGAACGTGACCATGTTTTTTGATATATTAGAAAAGATTGTTGACGAGAACAATTTAAATGCGTTAAAAGTGTACAATGTAGACGAGTGTGGACTTTCAACAGTGCAAAAGAAGTCTCCAAAAATATTAGATGAAAGAGGGAAACGTAGGATTGTTCAATTAGCTTCTGGGAAAAGAGGTGTAAATACAAATGTTGTTTGTTGTTGCAGTGCAAGTGGTCACTTCGTACCTCCGATGAATTTTTTAAACGGCAACGAAATTGCATTGACTTAAAGGCGGACGCACCGGATGGTAACATAGTCGAAGTTTCTGAGACTCGATACATAAACTCAGAGCTATTCATAAAATGGTTGTAGCATTTTATCAAATTTGTGAAACCTTCAGTTAGGGATAAAGTTTTGTTTATACTTGACGGTCTTACAACACATTCAAAGAACCTCGAAGCCATCAAGCTTGCTAAGGAAAATGGTGTTTTTCTGTTGTAGCTCCCAGGTCACACTACTCACAGACTTTAACCTTTAGACGTGTGTGTGTTTACACCTCTACAGTTATACTACAACGAGGCCGTAACAAAGCATGTGAAAAAAGAAGGTAAAGTAACTAAATTCAGTGTGGAAAGCATGTTCACCGAAGCTTATATCAAAGCAGCTAGCATGGAAAACGCTATTGATGGATTTGCATCAACGGGTGTTTGGCCAGTCAATAGAAATGTGTTTAAAGATATCGACTTTTTCCCCTCTACTAGATTCTTGGAAGAGCCCCTCATTACGGAAGGATCATGAGAAGCGTGTGCAAGAAACCAAAATAATGGCGAAACAGTTAGTCAGTCTGGTAATCAATGTGATGTATCAAATGAACAAAAACAAGCACAAGACAGTTCCGGAAATCGAAATTCTAGTCCTAGAAACCTTGAAATCTCCGTCAAGGAAATCTGTCCTTTGCCTATCCTTACAATGCAAAAAAGTAAACGAATGTGAAAAGGTGCGGCGAAGACATCAACACCGTACAAAAACCAGTTGGAGGAAAGGAAACAGGCTGTTGTGAAGAAGTTCGACAAATTTAGATTAAAAAAGATACTTCAACGAAACAATAGAAGGTGAAACTTCTCAGTCTACAACAAACTCAAAGATGGATCATCTTCTACTGGCGAATCATGGTTTTGTTTCATTTGTGAAGAAAATAGGAAAGAAGATATGGTCAAATGTTAAATGTGTGAAAGTTGGGGATACGAGATGTGCGCTGGAATCTCAAGGAAGAACCTTACTTACCTTTGCCATAATTGCATAACGCAGACATAGGAGAAAGTTTGTGGGCCTATGAGGCAAATTAGCCTTAACTTACGCTGCAAAATAAGTTCATATCTTTAAAAACTGTTTTGTCTGAATATGCCTTTATCTTTCAATATAGGCCATCAATTTTGATATAATCCTATGCAACTACTTAAAGTAAGTGTTAGACTATAAAGAAAGATATAGGTTACACTTATGGTTTGAAATAGCTTAACATTTTTATTTTATATTATAATCTGAAATCTTTATTTGATCTTAATAACATTTATATCTTGAAATAAATAAAAACAAATAATGAAGTGACTAAAATTATTTTAAATTACCTTTAAATATTATTTATGGTGCAAATTAGCAAGAAAAAAGATGTGCGATTTATGAGCGGAAGGGTGTGATTCTCGTAACGTGTTTGCTAAATGGCACCATTTGTATAGTTCCAAAAATAATTTATTTAAAATATTAATTTACCTTCGAGAATTTTGAAATTTTCTGAGGACGACTGCAAAGTAGTCACGCTTTTAATCAAGCATTAGTTCGGTGGATTTGGTTCATAGTAGGGAAGTTATGATTACTTTTCTGAGAAGTGGTGCGATTTAGGCCATTGTACCTCTATATATGATATAGGTGCAATAATATATCAAACGTAAATTTCTGATATATAATATGTTAAACTTACTATGAGGGTAATTCGTTTGTCCTGTATGCTAAATTCCCTTTTCTAACTTACTTTAATATGAAAAATTGCAATAGTCATTTGAAACACATAACATTTATATCTTTATTAATAATGCTGCTGATAACAAAAATTAAACACTTAAGACAGAATTTCTGAATCACCTAACATAAACAACTGAAAAAGAAATAAGTTTTACACTAAGAGTAACACTATGACCTCAACAATTTTATCTTCTTTCAAGGGTCGATAGTAAGGCATTGGTGGAAAGTTAAGTTGCGAATAGGAAAATTATTACGTTCAGGGAACCCTTTGGTCAAGGTGGCCTATTCACTCCTACAGCGCCGAAACAATAAGTAAATTTAACTTGAATTTCTCAGCAAATGTAAACAGACTAACATAGGGTACTGAGAAGCTTTGAGCAGTATTGTCAACATATTAATTTTCGATATGGGTCAATTTTTCCTGGTCTTTGGTTAGCTTCATGAGCCCAATGCCTCGACTAAGGCCCTGATCTCTTCTTTCCTCATACTTGTTCACAAGAGGGCCGTTCTAAGGTCATACGTGAACTACTTTCTCCATACACAACGAAACTTAAATGTTGTAGCTAAACTGTTATTTATTTTGTGCAGTGGATGCTCATACTGTAAAACTCCTAGTCACACCATGTCTCTTGTGACTGAATAAAGCTTTCTTTCCCCTTCTCCGGAGCTCACAATATTGAACCTCCAGCGTTAAGTCTCTCCAATCCGTTCAATTTGTAAGTTAGTAGGCCAAAACACAATTACAGTCAAGATATCATAAAATAAATATTATACTTTATACTACGTAAAACGCTTACTTGATTCGTTATTATTGAACTTAAATTTTATTTAAAAGAATGTGCAACCATTGTCATCGTAAAGTATTAGGGTGGCAAAGTAGTAGTTTTTATGAATATAAACAATTATTGTTTTTGCTTATCCCCTTTTACGATGGGAATTTAGGTACATATCTGGATAATTAACTTAAAATTATCAAATTTGAAACAAATTAGGCCTACAGTAGTGAGAAAGAAAATGTCCAATTCACACGGGCACAACTTTCCACTTTAGCCTTCCCTTCTTGCGGCAGTAGTGACCAGATTTCCTGGGTTTGAAACTGTTCACTTGTCATCTCAAACGAAGGTGTTCCAAAGTGCTTATAATTCAAAAATATTGTCAAAAAGATCTGTAGCAACTAATCACACATTGTTATTGGTAGAGAAAATGTAGTTTTTTTTAAAAAAAGTAAAAAGAAAAAAACGTAAAATTTTGAGTCTCATATGTCCAATTTCACACACATGAAGATAGGATAAATGTACCATAAATAGAAAGGTTGAGGGCTTAAATAGTACACTTAAAATGCTGGGGTACCCGGGACAATACGGGTATTGTTAAGTGATTTTGCAAGAATTATCGTTGTCGTAACGAAAAATATGGTAATATTTACAATAAGTGACGTGTCAGATGTTGATTCAGTATTGTTAATTGAGTACAGTTAAAGGTACCATAATTTTAACAATAATATTAAGAATACTGATTTGTTAGGGTGGAACTAACCATAAACTATTGTTGATTTAACCTTATTCACACATTAATTTCTTGCGCATGCGTACACGGTTACTTCGTGTTACGGAATGGACCAAAAAAATGATGGCGCAATATTTATCGCCACAACAACATGCAAAGTTACTGCAAACGCACGGACTTTGACCTTTAAGAAGAGTTCTGGATGATAATTGTGATGATGCAGATGATCAATATAATAACATTAATATTTAAATGTGTGAAGATATTTACGCATATTTATATTACACATTTGTAACTGTTTATGTTGATGTATTTGTGGTCAGCAGAAGATAGCAACGTTTTAACAAGAAAGCTCGTAGACACCGGAGGTTTATTTATACAATGGGGTTATACTTTGCCGAATTAAACATAGCATTATTGTTTTTATATACTAACATATGATTAAAGAAATTGCTTAAAGGATTTTGGAAACAAAGGCACACGAATATTTATACTTGCATGTATTAGTGTGAGTCTTTGTTAGAAGTAGAAGACAAGCGATTCTCCTAACACTTTACTCTTTTAAGGGCCGAACACTATAGTTCAAACTTAAGTCTCCCATCGGCGAGGCGAGAACTTAAGTCTCCCATCGGGAATTATTTTATTGATGTTCGGTGATAATACTATCACTGCAAAATGTTATTACTACAAAAACAAATTGTTGTAAAACGTACAATACCAATAGATGAAGCTACTACATTTCGGGTTGAGTTATTATAAATTCAACAATAAAGTTGTTAGCGTATGGTAAGTTGTTAAGAACAACCACACAAGTATTGTTAAATTAACAAAACATGCTTAACAATAAATGTTTTGTAAATGCAACCATAAAAAGTATTGGTTCCAAAATAACAAAATTTTATGTTCCGTTGACCATAATATCGTTATATCTACTGTTTTTTTTTAGAGTGTAGAAGCTAATCTTGGCGAAAGGACCTGCACATGTAGCGTCAGAAGATTTGAAGTCAATTTCTCTGTAGCTGTCTTCATTGACGTCGCACTTATTTGAAATTGAAAATACGTACTTCACTCAGATTTTCACCACATACTTCACTTTCATTGCCGACAGCTGTGACAATGTGCGACAAGTAGCTCAAACTTTTTTCTCCCATATGTTTATACTACTGCAGTTCAATAACTTCCGTGTCCCTCAAGATTATAAAATAAACATTTCATAGTGTGCTTTAACTGGAAATACAGTTTCTTAAAGTTGTGAATCGACCTGAGAAAAATAAAGAAATACTGTTGATCAAATAAAATAAAATCTCAAGCTGTAAACTGTTTGTGGGAATCTTTCGCGAAGATACAAAAGAAACATGTTTTCAGCTACCACCATTTGAATCCGTATTTAGCTTACAAGGTTTAAACAATCCTTTCACCAAGTTATCGAAAGTAAAACAAGGAAAAAAAAAAAAGCTCACGGGATACAAATTCGTACCTTTAGGGAACCACAAAATAGGTTTACCGTAAAACCGCTAGAACATAAATGTTTCGATTTCTGCGTGTTCACCGAAATAACCACACCAAAAACAATAGAGCTACCAAATAAAGATGCGTGAATTTTGTAAATGGGAGAAGGGAAGGAGGAAATGAGAAACGAACCAGCGCAAAAAAGGATTGGGTGTAGGGGTGAATGAAGGAGAATTAAGAGAGGGGGAGGCTGAAGCAGGATACGCTTTCACTTACATCCTGCTGGTATATCTTGTAGAGATGAATGCGAAACCACAATCTTCAGAAATTCTCGTAAACAACGAAGGAAACCACAACATGATGGATAATGCCTCTGCTTCTGTACTATGCGATTTACCAGTTCCTATAAACCACTCAGCGGGCTTGTGGAGCTGCGGTTTTTCCGGAGAGGCTATTTCGGTAATCCTAAATTGTGGTAGGGAGAACGAAAACAGTGTTGCCAGCTATATCTTTCATAAATTGTGTTCATTTTTTTGTTTCATTTTCCTATTCCAACTCTGTCAAAGGGAGGTAGTCCTGGTCGTTCAACCACAACCTCTGATATTTTTCCATTTTAAAAAATAATTCAAAATAATATAGTTACCAGAGAAGTATAAACCTGAAAATACGAGTGGAAAACATTTAACAGTTATTGGTTACAGATGAGAAATTGGAGGAATGTTTCTGTGGTCATGATCTCTCCAATAAGGATTTCTCTTTATTTCCTCAAAACAGAGTGCAGTAGTTAAACAATGGTTTCACAAATACATCTCTCTAATCGCCTCGAGATTTATCTCCTAATTTGAGTGGGAGGAGCATTGTAATGAAAAACGTTATTGTTTAACTGTTAAATATCTTTCAGCACTGACCTGAAAGAGCTATAGTATTTTAAATAACAGCAAAATATCACTTAACTTAAATCACTTAAGTACTATATAAATAATTACAGTGGTAATTTGATGTGAATGCATTGAAAAGTACAATAGATGCAGCCATACATGATGATAGAAACCCGTCTCGAAGGTGCCATGGTAATGAGGCTTGCGAAGCCA
Organism: Lepisma saccharinum; assembly: GCA_022664845.1. Taxonomy (NCBI): domain Eukaryota; kingdom Metazoa; phylum Arthropoda; class Insecta; order Zygentoma; family Lepismatidae; genus Lepisma; species Lepisma saccharinum. The sequence continues at coordinate 81,872 of JAGDQP010003444.1, read as the reverse complement.
GGCGTGACGTCTTTAACAATCTCATGTCATACTTTCCGTTCTACATGTGTTTTAATAGATAATAGGTGATGATAAATTCCATTCTACATGTGTTTTAATAGTTATTAGGGGATAATCAATTCCGTTCTACGCGTATTTTGATAGATAATTGGTTATAATAAACTCCAAGTTCAATTATCTCTTCATTTCATTTATTCTTATACATTTAAATGATGTTACACAATTTTAGAACATATTTCTTTTCACTTATTTCAGCAAACAAACTGTTCATATGTTGATTCATTCCAAATTGTTATGTACGACATCGTTCCCTGCAAGTAGTTGTTCTTACTCTATAGACAAGCGAACTTCTTGTACATTTTAAGTGTATCTTTTATATAATGTCAAATATATGTCAAGTTCTCATCACTTTTGTGGGGCTTTAAATGTGCAAACATGTAAACAAATGAATGTTTACAAAAACGCTTCTGTAAGAATAAAAATATATTGGCGGGAGAGGGATAGAACTCAGGTTGGCTTGTTAGCACTATGCCTGAAGCAACTGAGTTACCACGAATACACTAAACCGTCACTTTTCTCGCTATTGATCTGATTTTTTTTTTATCAGGATTTATTGCAAACAAAATTTGTACAAGAAGTGTATTAAAAACGTGATATGTTTACTGTCTTATAAATCTGCCTTGTCGAGTGATATACAGTAGTATTAGTCATTCAAGGATCCGTGCTTTTGTTTTGCATGGAACAAGGTAAAGTTATCAATTCTACTAATAAACATCGTAACATCAGGTTCCCAATCAGTGCTCGATTTGCCTAGGGGATGGCAGGAATATTCCCTGATGCTTGAGGATTTCGTCCCCGGTTGTTGATTCCCAACCAGAGATTCTTTTTGTAATTCGAACCAAACTGGTAGTAGGAGAAAACTTGCAACCAACTACTAGTTTTAGGATCCCCCATTCTTAACTTAAAACAAATCGTACACCATTTATTTCTCTCATCCTATAACATTTCTTTGTCTATCGTATTCGTAAAGATGCAGTAAGTCACTTTCCTATCTATCTCATTTCAATATCAAAACTGTATCATCAGACATCACTTCAAAGATTCTAAGCTGGCTACAAATTTCATTCATACTACAACTGCTAGAATTTCCCTCATCGTAAGGTATGTCCAACAAGATCATGTCGTATATATTTGTCACAATTTGGCACCATTTTTCTTCAAGACATTAACATGTCTTGGGGGAAAGGTAACTCAAATCAACTACAGTCGATAATAATAGTCTGTATCTACAGCACACGTCAATCCCTCTTGTGTATCCGTTTCGAGAGTGGTACATAGTCAGGTTTCGCAACGCAAGAATTTTTATTATCAAGGAATTAATATAGTTTAATAGGGCAAGCACAGAACCCTCCCCACTAAGTTACATTCGTCAATCATAAATGTAACTAAAATAGATGTATTGGGCACTCCTTCGAGTATGATGTGCTATGCAGACACAGCTTACGCTATTATTTGCCGAATTATGACGTCATTTGTGACGCTGCCGCTAAGGCTTTGAACTTTTGTAGCTCCGAAACTAATGAGATTTCAAAATTTCTTCATGGTTTGATATAAATAATCAATCACCTCTCGAAGTTTGCACCATTATTTCAGGGACACCCTGTATTTGCTAAACTAGTTTCCATTGTTCTCCTTATGCAGAAGGTGAAGACAGGGCGTAAACTTTCAAATAGACAACCAATGTAATATGCAAGAAAAGATGTCCTCACAACCATTTCACTTCTGTATGTAAAAAGTAGTGACATCCTTTTTCATCTTAAGAACCATTTTAAAAGTTTCCATGTATTCCCCCAGAAGGGACGTTATATTGACTACGAGCTTTCAACATCCATAATAGAGGTCTAACCACCCCTGCAACTATGTTAAAAGGTCAAATCTCTGAACTCACTTCTGGAGGGTAAAAAGTGATTTTTCGTGTCGAGCCTTGATGCACCCAAACTTAACATGAGAGGATATACAGTATAATATAACATGAACTTTGACTTTTATTACTCATGCACGAGGAACAATCCATAAAAAAACTGCGTTCATAATTTCATTTATATTTAACCGAGCTTTCCAAACTCATTTATTCCTTTCTGTATAACTAGAACTTCCCCCGTAGCGTAATGTTAATAATGTTTTTGCTTTTTAAGAATTAAATAACCATTGTTCTCTAAATGTATTCTGCTTTTTGTCTTCTTCCTTCTCCTACTGCTGCTATTTTGCCATGAGACGAGATGAGACAGAGAACTGGCTATAGAATACGAGACGAGACAAAGCTCTCCTAATACAAAATATGCATCTTTTCGAGACGAGACACTCTCTGAACAAGATATTTTCGAGGTGAGACAGCCTAAATCTCGTCTCGTCGGCACCACCACCACCACTAGTAGTAGTATTACTACTACTACTACTACTAACAATAATAATAATAATAATAATAATAACCGAGCGCCCGTAGCGTAGCTGGTAGGGCATTGGCGTAGTATTCGGAAGGTCGTGGAAACGACCCCAGCGGCCGCTCATCCTGAGTGAGGTTTTTCCTCAGTCACACCAGGCAAATTCCGGAATGGTTCCTCCAAAACTAAGCGCTAGCCGACTACCTTCCAACATCCTCTCCCCCACCATATCTCTGCCTGAGCTGCCTAAAGGTCATAAAGTTTTTTTTTATTTTATACTACTACTACTACTACTACCACAACTACTGCTAATAATAATCTACAACAATAAGAACTATAACTTTTCATTTAAAATTTGAAAACTTGATTAAAAACAGCAATACTTTTTCTTAATTTATAAATTAGCCAATCTGTTCTCCCTTTTTCATCAAATAGGACAGTCCCGTTATAATTTAAAATATAAAAGTTGTTTCTTTATGTTTGTTACATGAAAATGGGTGAATTGCAAGAAGTTTCTATTTCATTCGATACTCAATTCACCCGAGTCACATGACTCACTATGGGGATCATATGAAATACGAGAAGGATAAAGAGATTGACAAACAATTCGCATTCGTTTTGCTGTGAGATGGCTGGAGTAGTGGACAGAGTGAAGGTTACTAGTCGGGTAACCCGGGTTATATTCCTTGCAATCGACCTTTGCAACTTTTATATATATTTTTTAATCATATTCTTTCTTTTTATTAAATTACTACTTTTTCCTTTCTTTTGCATTTTATAAATATTTTACAAAATTCACTGACATGTGTAGGTTAGGTTAGGTGTAGGAAGGGTCCCTTAGATTTTTCACTTTATACAATTTTAAGATTTTACGCCCTTCAGAGAAATAGATTACGAAAATCAGGTTAGATGCTTTTTGTTCATTATAAGCGATACAAGAACCAAACACACAAAAAACTAATTATTTTTCCTATAGTCGTGGGTCCCATGGCACTGCAATCTGTTAGCAATCTGCTAAACTTCGTCGAAGAATTTTGATTGGAGACGCTCGTAAATATCATCAAGATTCTTTAAGGTTACTTTGCTGAACTCGTTGAACATTTAAAAAAAAAAGTTCGTAGAGAAAGAGGGCCTTTTATATATAAATTCCAGGGCTAAGAAGTTTCAATTCTCTGTGTAATGTCGTTGTCGGATCTTCGTTACTTTGTGTGGTTAATACTCAGATATGAACTTTCTCTTTAGTACAGTTTTTAGTAGACCAGGCTGACCAGGCAGAATCATTAGGAATGAGAAAGCTTTTTAGGTAGATTTCGAAGAAAAATATACCTATTGAGATCGATACGATATGAAAGTATATATATACTGTATATATATATATATTAACACGCTAGCGGCCATAATTTTGAAGATATTTGAACCAAATTTTTATATGTTGTTTCTAGGCTTAATAGATCGGTTAAGTTCGTTAATGAGCAAAATCGGTCGCCATCTTGGATCCAAAATGGCCGCCGAACCTATTGTTGTATAGAATACACAGCCTAAACCCCTGGGGCTATTGAAATCAAATTTGGCACAAAGGTACAACATCACTTTCTGATTACGAAAATGTTACCAAATGAGTTCAAAGACGCCATCTTGGATCCAAAATGGCGGAAGTAAGAAATCTATTTTCCATATCGTTTGAGCTAGAGACACGAAATTTGACATAAAGGTGTATTGTCACTAGTAGTTCAAGAAAATATTATGAAATGTTCAAAAAGTCGCCATTTTGAATTCAAAATGGCCACCGAACCCATTGTTGTATAGAATACACAGCCTAAACGGCTGCAGCTAGAAATATCAAATTTGGTAACACTATACATTATCATTTGTATGTTACTAAAATATTACATGATGTATCCAAAGACGCTATCTTGGATCCAAAATGGCGGACCTAAAGAAACATTTTCCACACCGTTTGAGCTAGAGATACGAAATTTGGCATAAAGGTGCATTATGACGAGTAGTTTAGGGAAATATTACAATATTTGGGGGGAAAAGGAGGGTACAGATGGATACCATGGTAGTGTAGTGCTGCAGTGAGATTTTGGTTAAGATAAAGGAGGCGCATCCTCTCAAAAGCACTGAAGTTGGGGGCGAACCCCCTACGGGGGTCTGAGGGCAGCGCTCGCAGCGAAGTAAAGCGAGTATATATATATATATATATGTATGTCTTGTGAGGTATCGTTGAACAGCTCTTGATGAATAATCTACAAAACAATAAATAGTTTCTCGGTAGCTCTCATATAAGGCGATATTTGATTTTTTGTAAATAAAAAAAAACTTCGAGATCTACCTCAGCCTGTAGGCCAACCGCAAGGGATATTTTTTTATTATTATCAGCGATTTCTTTCGATCAAAAATGCTTTCTAGTAATCTACCTTTCTAGTTTTCGAATTAACTGCAAGTCGAAAGAAGGGTACTCAAGAATTGAGTTCCCATGATCCCGTTCTAGAACCATCCCTATTTGGGCCGTTTCATTGTGCTGCCACAGAAAAAAAAGCTTTCGTGATTTTCCCCAAGAATTCTCCTTCTTATGCAAACTTGTTTACCGGAATTATATAACATTCTACTGTTACAGCACCTCACCAATAAAAGATTATAAGCCATTTCAACGACTACAGAAGCTAACAGATAGTTGCATTCTTTTCCTCAGCTGATAGGGATGTTCTGATTTACTTTTGGGATAAAAGTGTGTTGTATTTTGCATTAATTGTATTCTGGCCTTTGGTGAATAGAAATGAACCCAGGTGCCATCTACAGACATATATCGTGTAGGAAAAAGGACACAATTTACGCGAAAGATGATCAAAGTTTGATTGGGCATTTTCAACGAAAATGTTTACTTATCTTGCGTTCAACGTTTTGAAACACATTGGGACAATATTAAGCACATTTACAGTGGATTGCCTAAAAAACTTGCCCCTTGCCCTCGTGTTCCTGAGATGCTCACTTTCTTGGCAATTGCTGACAATTAGTTTTCGATCGGCCATTCCCACACATGATGATTTTTTGCACAGTTTCTTCCATGGATACTGTCCGAACATGGCCCAGAATTTTCAATCTGCAACGAAACTGGTTCAAACAATTCTTTACTGTGGTCTCATACAACGGTACATCTGTTCCCACGCGTGTTCACCATTACCGCAGCGGATAGGAAATATTCTTTGCAGGTACTGGACGACTGCTTTGACTGATACGGTTTCCACTTTTCATCTGTCTGACAGATCAGCCATTTCTATCACCTGTAAGAAAAAACTTAAAATGTTTTAGTTAACATGTTGACTAAAATATTGATATTTAGGCATTAGCTACATAAAGTACTGAACATCTCAACCTGTTAGTTATATCACGATCCGATCATGCGATTATGGTTATCTCGTAAATTTGCGGTCAGCTCTAGAATAATGTATTTAGAAAATACAACTATCCATGTCATGTGAAGTCATAGTTTTTTCTATCTTAAATAAATTAAAAACAAATCTTGGTTCAAGAATGTTAGATTAAGAGATACAATAACAAAGAACAAGACGATCGTACTTAGACCATATTGTAATGTTCCTTTGGATTATCGTAAAGCTTAATACGTAGAACGAAACGATACACAGGATTGTGTTTTCTCTCAGAACCAGTTTACTATAAAAATATATACAAGTACGAATTCGGTTAATGCAAAGAGCTTCCCGAACCGGGATTACAAGTGAGTTTACAAAAACTTATGGCCTTCTTCTTCTTGGGTTAATGCCTCAGAGAAGTAGGTTAGAGTCCTGCACCAGTTCCGTTGCAAACAGTGTACAGAAAGGAACAGATACCAGTTCCGTTGCAAACTGTGTGCCAAGGAAATGTTCCACTCCGTTGCAAGTCGTGAACAGATTTGTGTTTAGGAGGACACGCCAGTTCCGTTGCAAACTGTGTATGTCAGGTAGGAAGGAATCATACCAGTTCCGTTGCAAACTGTAGGCCTATATGAAGGATTGTTTCGTCGCCGTTGCGAGTCGTAAGCAGGAATGTTAGAGAGAGGTGACCACCCAGGCGAGGAGTGATGTTAGTTGCCTATATGTCTGGATATTTATAGGGTCCTTTTTTGGGTGGTCCTCTAAGCCCCTCCTTCTGCTGTTCCAACTCCATCTAGCTGCGACTTCAACTCCATCTACGGTCCTTAATTAAACTGTTGTTGTCGTCTGCTTGGTGTTTGCGATGGCTTGTGTCACTTACTATTTGTTTACGTTTAAGAAGCTTGTAGTACGCACATTTACTTACACAGCGTAGTACACACAATTTACTATTTGTTTATCTTCAATGAGTGGCACGTGCTCTCAGGCATGCGGATCATTATATGCCCCCTTCTTGTTTGAAAGAATTGGGACAAGGATGAGAATTTTGGGGGAGCTATTTTTTTCATGCTATTCACACATTCAAGAATTAACACTGTGCACTGATATTTTCATTAAACGCGGCTTGGAACATGATCACTACACTTCCTTTTGAAAAAAGAAAACACTATTAGGCACTGGCGTTGTTATTTCCTTTGAATGGGGTACAGATAGCGCACTATTTCACTAGAGCAAGAAGAATCAGTCAGAACGACGTCATTTTCCTCAAGACAGTGAGACTTATCTGTTTGCATTGAGTTTGTTAATATTTATATACGAGTTCGCTAATAGTTTGTGGTGTGAACGCACTGTTCATATTATCGACCATTTGTATTATTGTTGAGAAAGAATGTTTAATGTTAGACTGTTAGGTGTGGTTTCACTATTAGTGTGTATGAACTGATCAAGTACGAAGTCATTGTTCGTTATATTTTCACTGTTCGACTTGAAGTTACTGTTGATTTGGCATAGTAAATATACAAATAAAACTGTTAGAAGAATTGCAAGCACGGCGATAACTATTACAGTCTGTAGAACAAACATTTTCTGGAAAGATTGAGTTCATTTAGACTTGTGGCTTCTTCATACGATGGTATAGAAAACACAAAATAATATATATAATTACAAAAAGGATAAATACAAGAACGACTAACGCAATGGTTGACCAAGGAATAATTGCGTGTAGGTGTAGGTCAGAGAACTTGGTGGGTAATTCATTCTTTTCGTGATCAATGAGGGTTCGTAAAGAAGTTACAGATTTTTTATAGAGTTTGTAAACTGACAAGCAAACATACGGATGGGTCAGAAGAAACTTCTAAATTTCTTTCTTCCATCACGGTTAGAATGTCAAAATATGTGCACATGCAAATTTTGGCAATTCGTGAGCAATTAGTTTGAGATATATCGATTACATAATAGTCAAATTCTTGTTTCTGAAGAGTGAAGAAAAAGTGTGAAAATGCCCTTATATTTGTAAAATAACTGAAGAAAATTGAAACCATATACATAGTAATGGGAACTGGGTGGAAGGCGCTACATGTTGGAGGATATGTTCTTCACGGCCGCCATCTTGAAGTCCGCCATATTGAATCTCGATTAGTTTCCTTGAATGGGAAGGGGGGTCATGTAATATGTCATTATGGGCTAGAATTTTTACTGGAAACACATTTCTGAAGTCAGTTTTGCCGTAAATGTATTATTGTGAGAGATAATGGTGTCTGACATTAGTAAGGGCTAATTATGCAATAGCCTGAAAACACCCATTTTATTTTGAAATAATGAAGGAATTGAAACCTAAATTCATTCAAATTGTTCCTGATTATATTGATATTTTGATATGTATTTAGTTTACATTTTCAGGCTATTGCATAATTAACTCATACTAATGTCAGACACCATTATCTCTTATAATAATACATTTACGGCAAAAATGACTTCAGAAACGTGCTTTCCGTAAAATTCTAGCCCAGAATAACATATTACATGACCCTCTTCTTATTTAAGAAAACCAATCGAGATTCAATATGGCGAACTTCAAGATGGCGGCTGTGAAGAACATACCCTCCAACAGGTAGCGCCTTCCACCCAGTACCCATTACTATGTATTTGCTTTCCATTTCCTTCAGCATTTTACAAATATAAGGGAATTTTCACACTTTTTATTCTCCCTTCAAAAACAAGAATCTGACTACTATATCATCGATATATCCCAAACTAATTGCTCTCGAGTTGCCAAAATTTGCATGTGCACATATTTTGACATTCTAACCATGATGGAAGAAAGAAATTTAGAAGTTTTTTCTGTCCCATCAGTATGTTTGCTTGTGAGCGTAAAATTTAAAGATAACTTCTCAGCTTAATTAAAATATTCAATTTCTAGTTCTGTAGTTTGCCTGGTCGGTAAATTCAGATTTTTGTAATAATTTTATCAATTTCCTGAAACTTGAAAAAGTATGTATTTAAATAATTTGGGTCTTTCTTGATTGTCAATTGATTATGCATACGTAGAATTTTTACCTCCTTTCTGGTCGTTAGATGAACGCCAGCGGTCGTATACAAGTAAAGTTCTTGTCTTGAGAACAATTGTGGTTTATTTTGGCAATTGATAGAATTTCAGAAAATTAGGTCATATAGACAATCCGTTTTCTGTGCTTTTGCCTGGTCTTTTATTTTAAGGAGCGTAAACATTTGCTGGCGTTGACATAACGAGAGATCGACTACAAAGACGATTGTGTCTGTTTTTATGGCGTATTCTGGAACAGCTAATTTCAAATGAGTTGTCTTTGATAAAAAGCCATTGTTGAAAATTTTATACCACATGTAATTTGTACGTCTAATCACAGGTGTTTGTTTGATGATATCCAGATGATATTAGCCAAAACTATAGATCAAATTATAGAGGGAAAAACTTTTAGAGGTTTGGTAAATATACCAATATTTTCATAGATTAGGGAATCTCTGAGTCTAGGATTGTTAGTAATGATTTCCTTTGCTAATGTTGGTTTGATTAAAACTGTTGTTGGCTTGATTAGAACAGTTGTCGTCTGCTTGGTGTTTACGATGGCTTATGTCACTTACTATTTGTTTACCTTTAAGACGCTTGTAGTACGCACATTTACTTACGCACCGTAGTACAGGCAATTTACTATTTGTTTATCTTGAATGAGTGGCACGTGCTCTCAGGCACGCGTATCATTATAATATGATGGATACCAAGAGTTCACGTTGTCCTGAGGAATATACAATTTAATCTAGAAAGTTATGTTACTTTGTGTTAGGAAGATTATTTTAATAAAAAGACATTAGTACAGAGCTGATGCAGTAGGTTGTAATGGAGAAAAGCATCTCTATGAATTGGATACTTGTTACCAGAGAAAGCTTTTAACCAGGAGGATGCTGAATATGGTATGGTACTTGTTAACAGGAGTTCTTATATGGATGTGGAAGGAATCCCTGGATTTGATGCTATAAGGGTCGTACAGTAGACAATAAAGTGTGGACACTTTTCCTTACGTCCCAAATAATAGAACTTATCAAAATGTCTATCACTCAAAAATAAGTAATAGTTACAACAAACTGAAGAATTACGCCATTTCGTATTTAAAATTTTCAAGTTGACCCCTTGCATGTCTGTTCCCGGCACTGTTAGTACAAATACAATGCGCAATTTTTATGGGGTGGCGGCTTGTTTTACGATTTCAAACTGATAATAATAATAACAGTAGGGCGCAAATATACCATTTTTGAATACATAAAATATAGGCCTACAACTTTAAAGATATAGTTAATATTCTTTCCAGAAGCTATTGTGATTAGGTTAATTGTAATAAAATATTTCCAAAATATTCCAACATATTTACCGTCTTGTTTTGCTTCTGTTCTTACTACTCCACAGACTGAAGGAACAGCACAAGAGTCCAGCATATTTATATTCTTTTTAATTACTCCAATCCCCAATTAGAACAGTTAAGAAAAATGCTGCTATGGAGATAGTTAACAGTGATTTATATGCAACAATAGCAAATTCAGATAGGAAAAGTGTGTTATTTTCGTAATGATATCAGAAACAATGCAGACAGGTATAGGCCTAAGCTACGAACTCATTACCATAGAGAACCTTTCCTACACCACAACATAAAAGTGCCTTTCTTTCACAGTTCAAAACTGCTCTTTCGCACGTCAACCTTTGGACAGCATTTAGGTTTTGAGACTAAATTCTAAAGAATTTAGTTTGGGCTAAAGAAATGTAAGTAATACGAGACACCGACGAAGTGCGGATACTTTATCTTCCCTTTCTGAAGACAAATAGGTGGGGGAATATGTGACCAGTTTCTCATGTTTTCAGAAGTGGTAAATCTCAAGAAGACGCTGGTACAGTGTTGAAGTAGTTCCGCTTATTCTTTTGTTTATTTGTTGTTGTTTCAGTGGTAGTGTACAGCCCTGGGAGCAATAAATCTGTTTAGTGCATATACTCCAATAGACAGAACAACACTCGACATGCTAATACATTCTCTGTACAGAGGCTATTACTCATTTTGTTAACAGCAGCTCTTGCTTTGCAGGCAACGCGATTTGTCTCTTTCAATCATTATGACAGCTAATGGCATTTTGCCAGGACTCTTAGGTATGTCCCTTGTTTTTTCCTTACTGTATTGTAAACCAATGACATGGCCACAGTTATAAGTTGAGTCCAAAGTTGTAATCGTTACGTAGTATCAAGTACAAACTCTAATGCTGAACTCAAATTATTTCCTTTATCTTTAAATAATGTCTAATTTCTGTATGAAAATATAATGTTACAACATAAAATCATCAACTCAAAAGGAATTGGAACTTAATAAATGGTGATAATTACAATGATGATAATTGCTATAAATGTTCTTTCAGATCGTCGACAAGGTGAACTTATAATGGCTTTCAATGTCTTCCACTGAATTGATGTTAGCGACGTAAGAATGGTATCTGCATTTTAAGTGGGATACTACCGAGCGTCCGTAGCTCAATTGGTAGAGTGTTGGCTTCGCATTCGGAAGGTTCTGGGTTAGGTACCAGCGGCCCACCACAATCACTGAGGTTTTGCCAGGGTTTTTCTTTCTCAGTCGCACCAGCCAAATGCAGAGATTGTATCTTCAACTTAGACCCTGGCCGACTTTCGGGCAGTGTCTGATCTAGGTACTATCAGGGCACTTGCTTGGTGAAACTGAAGTGAACTGCAAAGCCTGAGTCAGGATTGCTCGCAGCAGGAGTCGAACCTATGTGCCTACCTAGTGTCGATTGGAAGTCCACGAATCTAACAAGTAAGTCACACGGTTTTAATTTATATTGGATTTGGTGCCAATGAAATGTCCGCCCCAAAGGGTCATGTCGAAAGGTAAAAAAAAAAAAAAAAAAAAAAAAACTGCATTACCTGGTTACTCAAAGTAGTCGCCGTCTGCAAACACACTCTGTTGCCATTGCTCAGCCAACGACTGTACAGTGACCCGAAATGACCAGAAAGTCGGCAAAAATCAGTAGGTAGTGATTTTGCTCGAGAAGTAGCAAATATTACTTGTATCTACCTACAATAACATTTCTGCGAGTGACCACCCCCTATGCAACGAAAACCTCTCCTAACGCCCAGTTTTCTTAAGTACAGTTTTTTACACTAAGTAATAGTATTTTTTTACGTGCCCACAGTTGCCTCTATTCAGGTGACACATATTTTAAGAAGAGAAAATATTTTCCCAAGGTACTGCATTACGCAGTGATGCGCAGTGAGAACCTCTGTAAAGTTCCATGGGTTGTAATATTGTTCTGGAGTTTAATTTTTACATAAATAATTGTAGAATTAAATTTCGTTACAAATTTATTGTTTCTATTTCGAAGTAAACGTTACAACTTTTATAATTTACTACACCTTAGCATAAAATGATTGCAGATATTAGATATGTGATGAAGGTCTGAAAGATTCTTTTTTTTTTTGCACTTCTCCCTTTTTCTTAAAAAGAAAAATTTATAATGAAATGGAGATAAAAAGAGTAAATAGTATTACAAACCACAATTTAATAAAATGTTACTATCACTGAAATTTGGATCAGAAAACTGCTGTCTGTATTCATTCTGCCCGCTAATACCATCACAACCCCATTTAGATATCAGTGTGAAATTTTCAGTTTGCAAAATATTCAAATTTCTTATAGCTGCGTCTTGAAATTGAGCTATACGACTTATCGTGTGGTCTAACAAACTCTGCAGCTGAACTTCTACCTTCGTTTCACTAACAACCATTGATTGAATAATTTGAGGAACTTATGCCAACGTTCTTTAGCTGTACCTATACCGTAGTAGGAGAGATATAAATCTGCACATTTTTCTTTAGCCTGTTTCCTAATTAATTTATATTGGCTTTGACTTAATTTAGCTTCCACAAGTGGAAGAACTTGCAGAGCCAATTATATTAGAAACAGTGAAGAATTCATCTTTATTCAGCCAATTAAAATTGTTTTTGATAAATAGGCCATGTTTGCGATAACATTTGTGCAGTCTATTAAATAAGTTGCTGCAAATCCTTGAAACGTTATAGCGGATCTCTCTCTCTCTCTCTCTCTCTCTGAATCTGTAGATACATTTTCACCTAAAATACATTCTAAAACAAAATGTAATAGATGACGCTGTTGTTGATCTTTGCCTTAGCGATACTTCTGACGAATTACTTACAAGGGAATGTTTCTTGTTCGAACAAAAATTATGATCCGAAAAATGTTTTCCCTGAAGAATGTGATCCACTAAGATGAGAAAGGATAATCATTCATCTATGAATTGCTATCTTCCTCTCCAAACTGACCAATGAGAACACGAATACTGTATAGTACAAAAGGCTGGAAACAACCTTGTAAGTCGAAAGCGCGGGAAGGGAGTGAGACAAAATCCTGCATAGAAGTAATGTGGATGCTGCGTTACCAGATGTGGGAAATGAGAATCATGCATTTTGAAAGTTGCCATCTTGAAATTTGCTCAAGAATTTATAATGCTAAGTGTATCATGTGACATATTGTTTTAGACTAGCTTGTTTCAAGAAAACAAAATCTGAAGTAAGTTTTTACCTACCTTTATTCGTTTAGTAGATATTCGTTTTTAGAACCGACATTCGAAATTTCGATTTTTGCCGGCTTTTTTGCTATAAAGATCACTGTGGATTGGATTCCGTGGTAAAAGAAGTCTGGAGCTCATCCTCAACTGTATGTTCCACCACTCGTTAATCAGGGAAGGTCTTCCCTGCCAAGAAGTGATCGAGATGCCTGAAGAGGTGGTAATCAGTGGGAGAGAGAGATCTGGGGAATACGTTTGGAAGGGTTTCATACTACAACTTATGGAGAGCCTGCGCCGTTCTTTGCGCGACGTGTGGGCCGGCATAGTCGTACAACATGAGAACACCATGTCTGTTGACCATTGCTGCATGCTTGCGGACAAGTTTTCGGTGCATTTCATGGAGCTCAGCTCTGTAACGATATGCAATGATGGTTTCACCTCTCCTGAGAAAGACATGATGGATCACTCCCAATATAGACCACTATACCAGCAACACCTTCTGTGGGTGGAGATGTGGTTTAGGATACCGTCCTGAACGTTGATCTCGATGTAACCATTGTTCTGACCGTTTACACTTGCCATAGCATAAAAATTATACATTTTTCATTTGAAGCGACAATCCAATGCAGGAAACCTTCCCGCTTATTCCTTACACTCAGAGAACTGCACACCTCTAGACTGGGATTCTTATTGGCCGGTGTCAACTCATGTGACACCTATGAGTCCAACTTTTTCACTTTACCGATCGCACGGAGTCGCCGACTGACAGTGATATGCTGTATAACTAACTCATCTGCAATGGCACGAACAATTTTCCGAAGGCCCACTTCCACGGTGCTCCTAAGCAGCTCATCCGAGCATGATGTTGGCCGGTGCCTACGGGACTTATTTTTGCAATACTGGGTCACCGGAACAAAATTTGACAAACCAACGGCGAATGGTGCGTTCATTCGCCATTCATATCCCAAGTGCACTGTAAATGTTTTTCGCGGCTTGCTGTGCAAAATGCCCCAGTTTGAATAAATAAAGAAAAATCACTCGCAATTGTGTGTTCTCCATGGTGCATTTTCATACGACCCTGTTCAACAACACACTGCCTCCTGACTGTCTGGTACCCAGCCTGTTTGTTGGATCTACACAGAGTTTGTGACGTTAAACGAGTGGTCTCAGTAGATCCCTGTGTTGTTTTGCTGAGGTGCGTTTCCCACCAGGTGTCAAAGCTGTCATTTCATTCAGATCTACCCAATATTTTAAACATACTATCTGTATATATGGACAATACACCGGACACTAAGATTAGGGAAAGTAAGGCCACTGCAGAGATGGAAGGAGGAATTACTTAAAGAGTGTTACAGTACTTGCAGTGAAATTATTATAAACTAGTATTGTTGTACATAGTTGATGTATGCATAGTAAATATTAAGCAATAATTTCATAGCCTCCGTGAATGACAGATGCATAAGGGGTGCCTCAAACGCAAGTCGCCTCGCACTCGTCAGCGATAATAGTAAGTTTCTAGAGATCCCCTCATGTAGTGAGCAGAGTAGCCCATAAAAATGTTCATGCTCATCTCAGTATTAAACTTTCCTCTGTCTCCTTCCTGGTTTGATCAGGTCCTTTCCGGAGGGTAAGTCTCTCTCACGTACCTACTGATCTCAACACGACACGCTTATTTGCACCTGGAATAAGTCCGGTTCTTCGTACATTGTGATTGGATCCAAAAATGATCATTTCTCGACACCTACGTACTCCTTAATAAAGCTGAGCAAATATATTTCATAGCTATTTCCAAAAGTGTATACACATTAGACATAGCTTACATTCAAACACACACACACACAAGAAGTAATTTATTGATGTTGTCACATGACTTCTATTTCTCAGACGACATAGAAAGAAATTGAGGACAAGATTGCAATTTAGCAAAATAAATCGAGTTATGTAAATGTAGTCATATACAAAGAAATACATTTTATTTTTAAAAAGACGAAGGTTCTTATGTTAGGCTATAAGGAAATAAGCGTCAATAAAATTTTGAGCTAATTATATGCTATTATATTTGTCTTTTATTGAAGTTGAGCTTAAAATTACTTTTTAGAAAACTATTGAAAATATATCAGATTCATCACATAAGATTTTAGCTCGTATGTGAAAATAAGGGAAAACATATTTCATTTAGGGGAACAGAATTAATTTAGGAACTCATAATTCATTTGGGAGGCCACTATTTCCTAAAGTTTCTCCTGCCGTGGCTACACCTCTGACATTAAAGTACGCGTATATTTCGATCTCATGTTGGATTAGGATAGGAGAGACGGTGCGGGTTACAAGTTGGTCAATAAATGGTTTTGAAGGTACCTTCCAGACATTACCCTGGCGTGACAGGAAAATCTTTGGAAAAAGCACAGTCAGGATGGTAGAGCAGTGGGTGAAAGCCCAGGACCTTCAAATACAAAGCCAATGATCCAGGGCAGTGTTCTCTTCTTCATTAATAAAGAGTACTGTTTTCAAACTGAAATTTATTGTAGTTATACGGTATCTTTAAGTTGGCATATTGAAGTACCTCAGCGTTTATCTCATCATGGAGTGTACTTTAAAACGAGAACCGCACCCGACCAATAAGTAAATACGCTAATTTTCAATTATTTTAGCCATTTATGCAATAACAAAAGAAAAGGTTTGGTTCTTGTCCAAATAAAAACCACAATATCTTCTTTATGGCTAAATTTATTTCTTCTTTAAATTCTATCAAAATTATTGTCTATTTTCAAAATTATTAAGTGTAATAGGACAATTCGCTTCAAATCCGTACATTTACAACTATTGTAAAAAATAACACGAAGCTGTTAAACATATTATTTATACATAAAAATATAAATTCAGACTGAGGCACTTTTCCAACGAAAATAATATTTTCGTTCTCAAAATTCTTACAGGAAAAGAAGAGACTACATTTCTTGATATTGACAACATGCAGATAGAACGTAAAGTTGATGGATATCAGAAAACTTTCGTTGCCTAGGAACGAACCCATTAAGAAGGAATTACACAGGTAATTATCAATCTAATAACAGGGGAAACCATTCAACCAGTCGCCGTGAAAAGACTTAAAGAAGAGAATGAGCATGGCTTGATTGCTCCTAAAATTCATCATCAAGGGCATTTGACATTGCTTACTCAGATCATAGGTATGCCTAATATACTCACATTGTGATGAATATGTTCGTAAAAGCAACCAAATTTTATTACTTCCGCTCATATAAACTCAAAAGTTTACAATTGTATTCAGATAAAGAAGATAAATTCTCATCTTAGTTATTACCAAACTTCTGTAAAACTGATAAAGGAGATCAGTATATGTGAAAGTATTTCTGACGAATATAATTAATAATGTTTTACTGTGATTTCAAGATAAAATATATTGTACTGTTTAAATATACCGACAAAATAAAATCCTAACGCCAAAAAAGACTTACGCTAGGTGAATGAAAATTAGACAACAGATTAAACTACATTCATTAAAACAATTTATGAAGTCACAACGTACCCAGATGCGTGCACAGCACTAAGTCAAAATTGAATATTGTCCTAAGTAACCACTGTAGTAGTCGCATTTTGGATGAAGGCATGAATTGCACATGAGCATGCATCTCACTGTAGAGGCATCGAACATCACCCTGCCATGTGGTGTTCCACGATGGTTCTTGTTGGTTAAGAAAGAACTTAGTATTGGCGACCAATTATGTCCTACACGTAGTGGATGAGTCAAATATCTCGTGATCTTACCGACCAGAGTAACACACTCGAAGAACAGTTTGGGTTGCAGATGCGGTAGGAATTATCATCTTAAAACAGTCCTATTGCGGCTGCAGGCGCAATCATCCACACGGCAATTTTCTCTAGTACCAATGAACCGCAAGGATATAAACCCCGGTTGTCTGGTAGTAGTTCCTTTCCGGGCGCCACACAAAAGGAGAATTCATCCACTTGAAGGCCTACCAGACAGTCTCGTTGAACTTGGGTTGGTTCCTCATGTGCAAGCCATTGCCGCCCGTGAGTAATTCTGTATATACAACCTTTCACACTGGCACTAACGCTTACGATAAGTTCTACATATGTCAACTTGAACCGTTCATTGCATGTGTAATGCCACTGAGCACGCATATTATATGTTGTGACCTTGTAACATGAGTTCACTAATCTGCTGCATAAGTTTAATTCATCTCGTATAACGCCCAGGTAATTGGATTTCATTTTTTTCACTGTACTTTAATAACTTTCAGGATGTTTCTTCTTATGTGACTAGGAGGTAGATAGTGTAGATATATAAAAGTAGAGTCAGGTTTAGTTACCTTTATACCCGAATACCTTCATTTCAGAACCAAACAGTGCAAAACCAAGTCTGAGAAAACAGTCCTGTAGTCTAATGGAAAAGGTAGCTCTCATATCAACACTGAAGAGGAAGCGCATAATCGAACTGATCTTGATTGAGGTTCTCCATGATTTACCTCAGTTCCAACTGAGCTGTAAAGTACCCAGAGGAACTTCATGAATACTTGTTGTTAAAGAAACAATGAGACAGTGAATTTGGGTTTAAACACAGTTCCGTATTTTGAACAGTATATCAACTGGAAGATGTTATGTTTGCAAGGAACTAGTAACGCTGAAAGGATCTTATAAATATATGTCATTTGGCTAGAACTTATTCGTGTAATTCATAACATTGTAGATCCATTGTTTTCACATCGAAACAGAATCTGATTAACGTATCCATCTAGAAATTCATACTAGAGAGACAACAGAATTATGTTATCATCTCAGTCCCACCCATCTAGAAATTCATGCTAGAGAGACAACAGAATTGTGTTATCATCTCAATCCCATCCGTTTAGAAATTCATACTAGAGAGACAACAGAATTGTGTTATCATCTCAATCCCATCCATCTAGAAATTCATGCTAGAAAGACAACAGAATTGCGTTATCATCTTAATCCCTAGCTATCATTCATAAGGGTAACGTGTGCTTTTAAGTTTACCCAAGTTAAGGAATCCATGACTTTTACAATAGCACGCAAGGCTTCACGTAGTTACATAACGAGCTGTCATGAGCCACTAGCCGTAATTAGCTATTAATAAAGGAATCATTAACTCTACCTAGGACATCGGTGAATTAAGGAAGAGACAACAACTAGCTTCTTGGTTCTGTGGGTTTAGACAAAGGCGTTACTGACATTCCAAATTTTAATTCTGAGTTTATATTAACATCACATCAAGTTCATTTATCGATCCCAGGCTTCCCGTTTGAGGTTGTTTGCCTGAAAATGTTATACAAAGCAAATACGTGCTCGTCAAGGTTCGTCATTCCTCGCACTTAAGATAGACTTGAACATCACAGAGTTTCCGTACCACCCACTTACCTAAATTATACAAACAAACAAAAGAAAAGGTTGTACAATTCCTCGTGTAAGTTGAGCTTGTTCTTTTTGTACAATGGTCTACTTTAGGCACAATTACAAATCCAACCCTAGCAATCGCTGTCAGGGTTTGTTCCTTTCTTTCTTCTTTATCTTACTTCATCACTTTTCTTTTTGTACAGTGAAGAATATTACCATCTCAATTTTTAGGACATGTTCTTAACAAAATGTGTACAAGAAGTGTTTGGAAAGTAGTGATAAAAAAATTATGAGTCTCCCAGGCGTTTAAAATTTTCCAACTTTATATAAATACTTACATATCTTGAACATGTACGAAAACGTAAAATTATGGTATAATTTTTGAAAGTCAAGTCAGATCCATCGAAAATGGCCTATGAATACACACCCTTGTTCCATATCTTGTGTTTACTACTTATATCATTTGAGGGTTGCCAGATAATGTAATTTTTTCGGACTCAAAGTTTTTCCATCGGCCTTTTTATTTGAACGTGGGTGTACATTCAAAGGTCACGAAAAGTGACGTCAAGAGGTTCACCTCACTTCAGCTACTATTTCAGTTTGAGAAATATCAAGCTCATTCACACAAAAAGAAGATTGTAACACCACTGTACGAACATAAAACTCGTTTACAGCCTAGTCTGGTAGGTTAAAGTGTTCATTTAATATGATAATACATATATGAACAAAATAAAGGTATTTTGTATGACGTGTGTCGGGTGACCTCTGACATTTCATTATGCTTAGTGTAGTGTATGCAATTTCAAATCAACCTGATATTATCAATACCAAGATAGTAGCACATGTACTGCATATAGATAATATATATGACAAAACCCAAACACACTAATTGGGAAGCCTTGATTTATTCAGGAGCAAAACAGTTAAACCAGCGCCAATTGCAATTTGCAATCAAATCTATTGGCATGCTATCAAAATTAGATGCAATAGTGACTGAGAGAAATGTTTAAAACTATATAAACCTTCGATGCTAAAAATGACCAAACGAAAATAAAAATACGAAAGCTCCTTTATACTCAATGGCATGTTAATATTTAGATATTCTTTTGTTGAAAACCTCAGAAAAAAGTAAATATATAATTTATATGCAAGTGTTTCTTTCTTTGCTTACGTACTTTTTTCTCCAACGTTGGTGTTAACTGTACAGTAAAACCTTGATTTTACAGAAGTAACGAAAGTTGACCATGAAAGCAAATAAACCATGAAATTGGGTTTTAAAATATAGATTTGCGTCATTTATTGTCTGCAATACTAAACGACCAACACAGGTATTAAAGTCAATATATTAAGCTTTATATACATACTTACACGTATATTGTCGTTTTCAGTCTTAGGAAAGTCGTTCCAGCAAAAAGAAATGAACGCATGACGTTCAGGTTATTAAAAAGATGGATCTATTAACGTAGCAGTCAGAAAACTATGTGTATGGTCATCAATTAATAACTAAGGGCCGAATACAGAGTCGCATTTTGTAGAAAATTCTTTACTTGAAGATATGGTTTCAGGTTGCTGTTGATTCACAAACCTTTCTCAAGTTTGCGAAGGGTACCAGAATTCCAAGTTGATTTTCTTCAAGAAGCATTTCGTTAAGTTTTGATTTTTACAGTTTCATAGTCATATCTTGAGACAGTGTTTGAAATGAACTATTTCATAGTGCAATTTTCTTTCTCTTGAGAAGTGAAAGTTGTTCTTGTAGGAAACGAAAATTGCGTTTTGTGAAAGAGAAGGTCTACCATGACTTGAGAGAGAGAATTTGATACGTATTTGTAGAGGGACAGTGTAAAACACACCAAAATAATAATATACATGGTTTTACAAAAAAAAAATGTCGGGGGGTTTGCAAGAAAAATGTTAAATCCATTGGAATGCCGATGAAAAACAAATAAGACAAAGATTCAGTTCAAACCCAAAGAAATAGTTGAGAAGTAGGCATTTTTTATCCCAAACCAGGAAGTAATTGTGTGTGAATTCGGTATAGTGTCGCATACAATAATATCGGCATATATAACATATTACAATTGAAATATCGGCATTTTCATAATTCCAAAATCAGACACCTACAACAAAGTGTCGCTGCTGCAATTCCTATTCACAATATTGATGTTCTATAATACTGCAGTTTAGCAACTTGTGCGATAGAGCATTGGAAACGACACAAAATGCGACGTTTTATCTTCCTATAGAAAGGAAACCTACTGAAAGGCGTGAGAAATAAAAACATTACCTAGGGGAAGTTAAGATGTGCTCATAGAGGGCACAGAACCCATGTATAAGGCGCGAAAGTAGTTAGTCCTTGTTTCCATAAAACGCAATTTTCTGGCCTAAATCAGAGGCCGATGTGTGAAAGTACATAACAGAGAAGGGATATGTGTGTCCTTCCATTCAGAATGAACCCATGACTTTGCTGCAGAAAACCTATGGAAATCACGTAATTTCACATAACTCCATGTCTATAACAAGGCGGGTCACTCAACTAAGCCGTTCAGCCCCTAAAAAAGTAATCCAATTTTTCTGCCAGAGAATTTGTTCAGTTCCACACAGGTACGAAAACCATGCTTAAAACAACAACAGTGCTTAGTTGCTCCTTGTGTTTTATAGATTACAGTAAAATTAGAATGACGTAGTTTTCATTGTTTGTATTGATTTTCTATTCTCTGTAATGAAAATCCGTAATTTTAAATTCTATTGGGTTCTACAGAAACATGGACTAACTACTTTCGCGTTTTAACATGGGTTTTGTGTTCTTTGTGAGCACATCGAAAAGATGAAGACATCTTAACTTCCCCATTACGTCACTTCTTTTGTTATATCCCATGCTTTTTAGTAGATTTCCTGGCTATAGGAACATAAAACTATAGGGGCACAAGTAGCTAAACTGCAGTACGCCCTTGTTGTACTACCTGAAGTTCCATCAATTTCTCCAGTTTTATTTCTGATATCAATAACGACGTGCGTGTAGCAAAATACGTGTCATTCATAACACGAACTGAAAATCAGTATTCCTCCCCATGCCGCCATATTTGCATATTGTGAACAATTCGAGTACGTATTTAACGAAATAGTAATGATACATGCCTTTTCATAACACTTTTGGATTATTGGAAATCGTTATGTTTCTAGAAGTGCCTTTGTGAATTATTTACAAGGGAATGTGTAATACATGCGGCTCAATAGCTGGTGGAAGCTTGGGAAGCTAATGTAATATTTATTGAAAAAAAGATTAAAACTTTGTGTTCCATATGTTTCACACCTTGAAATGATGTAGTGAAGAGAACGATTGCACGTAGTTCATAAGTACCATGAAGTTCATAAGTACCAAGTACTATTGCAACTCAGAAGCTGCATTTTCATTGGGATCGAAAGTGCAAATAAAGGATAATGAAACTTCTAAGTCTACATGTTTCATAGAGGTCGTCGGATCGATCCCTTCTCATGCAACGTGGGCTTTGTGGTGGACAAACACCATGTGCGTGGGTTTTCTCGGGGTGCTCCAGTTTCCTGCCGCTTTCTTCATTCCACCAATTCATCGCCTCATCATCATCTCGATACGGCCTAAGCCATAGATGGCTAAAGGCCTTAAAATAAATTCAATTCAATTTACATGTTTCATAGGTTTGAATGACGTAACAGATTGCAAGTAGTAAAGAAATACCGTAGAGAGGCATTGTGATGGGAAATCGCACATGGGCGCAGTAAAACTTTGGGATATTTATTTTCCATAGGTTTGCATGTTGATGTGAAGTGTAAATACTACAGAAGTACCGCAGACAAATACCTTGAATTGCACTTTGTTACGAGGTTCATAAATAAAAATGAGGACATCGTTTACATTCAATTCATGGTCAATTTAATTCAAGCTTCTTAAGTTTAATCTGTGCGACACTAAACCCTATCTGCACGGAAACATATATTTGTTTACATGCCACATATGCTATCCTTACACCTCAATTGAAAATAAAACCAAATATCAGCACCTTTTTAATCACTACCATTTTATACGACCTTAAGATTCAGACTTGTCGAATGCAATATTTACATTTTTTCAATGTAATTAGTTTTATACAACATTGTTCATTGACATATGAAGCAAAATATTACATGAAAGTCGTAATGTTGCTCAGTTGGCTACCATGTGTTTCTTGAGACTAAGTTTTCAACAAGACATGGATTACCCACTAAGTCAAAATGAGTTTCTGAAAAAATGTACTTGAAAAGTGACTATGAATAAGGCATTTCTTAACTACAAAATTTCATTTCGAAATGCTCTTACTCAAATGTCATTTGAAGACGTTCTCAGAGCATGACTCTGAATTCGACCCTAAGGGTGGTAAATCACGTGTTATAACATTGTTTCTTTTACGTCCCAAAAAATATTTTCGACTCAGGGATTCTCAAAAATAAAATTTTTATACCCCCGCACAAAGTAAGTGTCACCAAACCACAGAAAAAGGAAAGATTTTTGCTATATCAGTTTCTCTTAAAATAAAACGTTAACTCGATTTCTGTTTAAGAGGAACTTGAGTCCGTTAACGTCTCATGTTTATCTTTTCTTTTCTTTTTTTTAAACGAAATAGTTTAAACGAAAAAGATCCTAAGAAATGAATGCGTTCCTCGGAACGCGTTCCTGTGAATTGGTTTATCGCCAAGTTTGGTCGCTCTCAAGGTAAACGGTGCATCCGTAATTTTTTGAACATTGTGATGTTCTTTTCAAAGATCCTGGTGGTCTCTCTATGCTGATAATCTTTTATTGCTGTGTTTAAGCATTTGTGTTAATTCCGTTGAACGTAACTGAAGTAACTTTTGTTTATGTTATAGGATGTAAGTCCTTTCAGCTCTATTTTTTTTTAATTGTGGATTGCAATTATTTGGCTATGGAACTGACAATGTTACTCCTTTCAAAATCAATAATGTCAGTCGTATTTTAAACTAAATCTATAAAGAGGAGATATGAAGCGAGAAATTAACAGTGCAACAAAGGAGAAAATAAAGAAAAAATATGGATACCTATTACTGTTATCGGTTTCCTTCTTTGTGTTTCTTTTATGGCCAAATGTGGCCATTTAGAAACTTAATCTCGTGTCCAGTTTCACAAGAGAGTTTGTGTCTCTTTGATCAATTACAATTTGCAGTGTTCTACAAATATTATTTTGGAACATTTTCTCTCTTCTTTTTTATGGTACTAAAAGCAGAAAATGCTTTTGTTAAAAGACGAAAGAAGTGGCTCCATAATATCACGTTTCACAGGGAAAACTACCTCTGAATGGTTCAAGGATCCTTTTATAAATCCTCCATTTTGTTTCCTCTTATGCTGACTCAAACACAGAAAACTTTTAGTCCTCTCCTCTTCTTCAGCGTTGCCATCAAAACATTTATATTATCACCACATTTCACACATAAAATCACATACATACCACAAAGGCGTCCCAAATTCTTTACGATGTGAAAGGACAAAGCGTAAAACCCTCACTCGTGTAAATAACGAATGTCCCTTGCTCCCCTGCTGGTACGTTCCTGATAACGTAAAAAATATTTAATTTCCATGAGTGGCTATCCTTGGATAAAGACCGTCACATGTCTGTGGCCAAACACTATTTCTGGGGCGAGAATGGTATAGTCCAGGGTCCAAGGCCTATATTCTATAAAATTCCGATATCTAAAGAAAATCTTGATAAAATCTGTTAAAAATCGGTGCTATAGGCGGGGCTCGAACCTGTGCTGCATCTTCTGTGCTTCTTCGAGTTATCAATCATAGCTGTTGAACTAGCAAATATAGGCAATTTCATACATATCTGCAGATAGATTGCAACATTCTGTTTAATTAGACTTGCAAAAGTCACATGAAAATAGGTTAATCCACTGTTTGGTGCACAGTCCTCGTGAAACCATTCCATGCAAAAGATGCATTAAATTTCATCTTTTCTTAGCGGATGGATATATTCATCTTCACGCTGAAAACAGTAATACGCTTGTGCTTGTTTTAAACACTTCTAATACATTATTGGTCAAGAAATGAAGTAATGTTTACAAAAATATTGGAGAGTTCATTAAGTCTTCCTGAAGATTAGTTTTGAACGCTTCTTGCGTACTTACTGTAGTTTTCCAGAATGTTTTTTATAAATACTCCTTGTATATTTATTCACGTGTTGTCCTTGAAACCCCGACTCTCTTATTTTTACGTTGAACCTCAATATGTAGAAAAAAGATTTTTTTTTTTTTGAGCTTAATTGATTAAACCAATAGGCTATAACTGAGACGGCTTGAGTTTTATCTATTTTTAAACTTTATTCTTACTTCTACAAATCACTTGTTGATACATTCTAATTTTAGCCAAAACCTCAGTAGCACACAAACGTGTTGAACGTTGATTTTTGGTTAATTTCTTTGATTAACCGTTATCGGTTGATAAAGTACGTCTAATTTTAAATCATATTTCAACAAAGACTTGATATTGTTGAAGAGATGTTAGTTCAACGTGGATTCAACTGTTATTTTCAACTATGGTATAGATTTCATTTGATGGGATTCTTTCTAATGTAATGAAATACAATTTTTAATTAAAAACTAATTGAATGCCTTTAACTATTATTTTATGTCCTCTTTTGCATGTTGAAAATACGTTGAATTTCAATCTATATTCCAACGAAAATTTGATTTCGTTATAGGATGTTAATATGACGTGCTTTTAACTATTATACTGAACTGTGCCCTAGATAATCTTTCCAAGTTAATTGTAAAAAAAAATGTACCTAAAGCGAATAGAATAAAATTAGCTAAGTTTCTCATGTTACCATTTGCATGTTGAAAACAGATTCAATTTTAAATTATATTTCAACGAACATTTAATTTCATTAATAAGGCGTTAATGTTAAGTGTTTTCAACTTCCCTTTTCAATTATGATATAGATTCGCTGAATATGCGTTTTTCTAAGGCATCATATTACACTTATTGAGAAATACAAACTTAATAGTGAAGCGACTGTAGAAGTGTTAAAGAAGGAAAATGTACATAACAAAGAAAAAAGAAAAGTATTCCTTATTCTTACATGATGGTCAAACGACACGTCTGAATTGTGGCGACTGTATTCTAGACTGCCTGTTATTACAGATACTGTAAAAGTAGTGAATTTCAAGGTAGATCCGTGGATGAGGGAATAAGGCAACGAGCTCCCAACGACGAGTGCGGAACGTTCCAGCTTCGAACCCTGCAGCAGACGGTTGGATAATTAATACGGTATATCATGATGATAGTAACGGACAAAATGTAACTAAATGGGTATATAGCAACAGACAGCAACCATGCTCTGTTTTAGCCAACTAAACCCGTTTCTTCATCGTCCGCTTCTTGATTTCAACTTGTTTCTTCTCAACCATTATTGAATGTCGAATAAACCGTTGAACAGGCGAACATTTCGGTACATTTACAACGTGAAGATAACGTTTTGGTACTATAACCTTTAGTCCGCGTATTTTCAACGTATGTATGCTACTGGGGAAGTGTGTAAATAATGATCGAAGTTGAGAAAGTATATGAATTCTGGATTTTGAAAGGTGAGAATGCTTACTTGGCCTTGAAGAGTCTGCCACTTTGGTCACAATACCATTGATAATGATTATCCCTTTCCGTCCTTGGATCTCAGGTCCGACAGGGCTGACAGTTCTGACAGTTACATCTTCCCAAGTCCCAGTATCACACTGGGCGTACCTCACAAAAAATATTTTTACTTGCAAATGAGACAAGACAAACGAGTCCACAGCCTGAATATGATAAGATTAACGATCGATCTCGAACCTTAATATTTTTTTTATTTCTTAAAACCTGAAAATCATATGACTTTTTGTGGAAAGAACTCAGAAACGCAGGGAATTTGTCCAACACAAAATCGCGTCTTTAGCAATTTAACTACTGGGATTACGAAAACGTTCGAATTTTTCAGACCTGGACCTAGCAAAGTCACCGGCATCTTTCGGTTTTCCACGAGTCCACCGAAAACAAACAAGCTCTCGACTAATTTCCTCTCTAGGTAGCATGCGGAAAGTTTCACTAAGTTGCAGATTCAGCTCTCACCTCTAACCAAAACTTTCTAGTTCGTTGTGAAAGAGAAATGGCTCCTGTGGAAACGCTGAGTGTATAAGTCTTGCGGTTCTTGAATTTCGTTCTATCGTGAATTTAGGAAGTTCCGAGAGAGAGAAAGAGAGAGAGAGTGATTAATTTTTTGTCTCAATTGCGTGTGTTTAGAACGGACCAATGGAACTGCTACCTTGCTTCCTTTTATTCAGTCGGTTGTGCTCCGAGTTCTGCCAATGTTCACCTACACGTATAAATATCTTAGAAACATTTAAGATGATTATCTGACTAGTTTCACAAATAAACACAAGTTTTGAAGATGGAAGTAATAAGTAGACCTACAGCATGGATAATTGTGACTTATTACCAGTACTTTCAACCTTTACTTTTTTTAACTCAATGTTGCCAACTGCATGCTACTGAAAATATCTAAGACAGATCTCAAGCTGGCTAAACTTTTATAGTATAATAAAAAAGTTCGTGTTCGTAGTTAAAACATGTACAGAAAGAAGATAAATCCCCATATTAACAAGAGGGAAATTATGAACATTTGGTACGTAAATCCAAATGGAAATATAAGGGTTTTTGAAATCAATGTTCAACATGGCAATGCTAGTTTACAGCTGTCGTTTAGCCTCTTACTGTGTCCGTGTAAGAGGGAGAAGAAAGGAAAGAGTCTCTGTTCTTGATTCAAAGCTAAACATCCCAATCATTCATTGACTTCAGTGTGCGAGGAGAAGATCAAGAAAACCTGTCATGATGCACTCCCGGATTTCAAACTTAGGAGGACCCCTCGCTGCTTAACCATCTCGCTTGATGTGCTATCTCAGCTGTTTTCTCAGTCACAATTCTTGTTCTTTTGGTATGCACAATAATCTTGTTGTTTCTACGCTTAATCTTTTTTTGGAATTGATTTCATTGGATTTTTGATTTTGGATATTCTTATTGCAGACACTTTGCACGAGTCATGGCGTCGTTTGAAAATATTCTTTCCACTTTATCAGACGTTTAACTACTTTCCCCTATTTTTTAAATAAATTCTCATGTATTTTTTTCTGTAATTATTCCCTTTTAAACATTTTCTCCTTGTTCAATCTTGTTTCCGTGGCTTTTCTGTTTCATAGTAATAAATTTAGCCAACAATACAAAAACAACATGACTTAATTACACCCTCCATTCCGAAAGAAACCGAACTTTTGAAAACAAATAGTACCACTAGTGCCATCTGTTGTAATATTTTACCGGTAGATGGCGTAGTCCCTCATTGACAACTGGTATAAATGTCATGACATTTGGATGCACGGCAACAAAGTTATTGCGTTTCAACTGTCAGTGTGTTGTGTACATCGGTCGGAAAATGAGTTTCAAACAACGAGCTGCAATTGAGTTTTGTGTTAAACTGGGTAAACCTTTTACTGAAACGCACCAAATGCTACAAAATGCATATGGTGATGAGTGGCTATCCCGTACGCAAGTTTACGAGTGGTTCAGGCGATTCAAATCGGGTAGAGAGACGCTGCATGATGACGAAAGATCAGGCCGTCCCAGAACCGGATTATCGGAAGAAAACATCGAAAAAGTGCGTGAATTCATCAAACATAACAAAAAAGCGTCGGTGAAAGTTATTGAAATGGAATTAGGCATTCCTCAAACAACCGCATACCGCATTTTGACCGAAGTTTTGGGCCTTAAGAAGGTTAATTCGCGGTTTGTACCACACAAACTCACCGAAGACCAAAAAGTTCATCGAATTGCGCATTGCAAAGACATTGTTAAAAGTGCTCGGCAGGATCGAAACTTCTTGAAATCGATTGTAAC
>JAGDQP010003444.1:14955-51857 GCA_022664845.1 Lepisma saccharinum | reverse complement strand
ATTCAAAAGGAATTATCCACAAAGAATTTGTTCAGCCCGGCCAGACAGTCACTGGAGAGTTTTACTTGGGCGTCATGAAGCGTTTGCTGGCAAGAATTCGTCGTATTCGGCCCGAATATCGAGAAATCGGCAGTTGGACTCTTTTGGACGATAATGCACCATCACATCGTTCGCGACTTGTAACTGAATTTTTGGTCAAAAATCACATTATTCGTTTGCATCATCCGCCCTATTCACCAGATCTCGCTCCGTGCGATTTCTATCTGTTCCCGAAACTGCATTTGGCGATGAAAGGAAAGTGGCACGCATCGATTGAAGCCATTGAGAAGGCGACGACCGCCGTCCTAAAGACCATTCCAATAAAGGACATGGAGAAGTCGTTTGACAACTTGTTGGAGCGTGCAAATATGTGTATCGATGCAGAAGGGGAATACATTGATTAATAAAAATGATTTGTTCCAAAATGTACATTGTTTTTTTTTTTGTTTTTTTAAAACGTTCGGTTTCTTTTGGAATGGAGGGTGTATAAGCTAAAAGAGACGCATATTCTATAGTGAAGAAACATTATAAATCTTTTAAAAATTGTTGGCAGCACAAAGTGAATTTAAAGATCAATTTGACTATAAAGGGAAGTTGTTGAACGTTCAATAATCAACTGATCTGTGAAAACATGAGAGGTTAAGAGCCATTTTATTAAAGACAAAATTCCGAATATAGACGTCCAAATCTAGAGGGATTGGAAGCTTCCATACCCGAATACATTTAAAGTGATTAAGGAAAGACAAACATAGTGGAAGATCTACATATCTGTCTGTCTATCGTTGAAATATTTTGAATTTCGTCAACTCAGTCTCCTGAAGTAACAACAGCAAACTATGCGAAATTGAGAACGTGTGATTAAGTTTAATCCCACCAGACCATGGAAGAAATAGTAGGATGAATTGTACCTTCTAGAGTTCAGAAAACATAATTGGACCACCTGCGGTTATGCTAAATGAAGGACAGCCAATTTCAATACAACCTGTACATCAGACTTCTTTTCATATTTTTTTTGTTTTTTTTTTCCTTCTATCACTTCAAAAAACCACGATTAATTGTAATGATTCTAAAAGTTTTCTTTTAGTCTGGCTACTTGGCTGAGGAGTGACGTTTTCATGGTCGCTAAGGCCAACAGTTCAACCGGGGAGTGCTATATTCAGAGTAAAACTTTGAAATACTTCTTTCGATTTTGATTTAAAATTCTGATGATCACGTTGCTTTTCGTAACTTATGTCTCCAATTAAAATTTTCCTTTTTGGACATTAGAGTGTTTTATACACTCAACCATTAAGCCAGCATAACTGTCTCTTGCACCTCACTCTCTGCTACTATCAAACACACTACACTACACACTGTAATAAGTAAAAGCCACTGAAACTAACAACAGTGTACCAGCAAACTCAAACTTCAGTTCGCTACTCTAAGATAATTGCCATTTGCCCTATCGATTATCGCGTAGGATAGTTAGAATTTCCTTCTCTCCATAAAACCTTTCTCTGAATCTATTCTCCAAAATATTTCCCAAGAAATAACTGACGCGAAACACAGTCTGAACAATTCTTCCCCTACTCTGGAAACTGGAAGGACTGGCGGTGTCAAGTTCCATTGTAAACAAATACTTACTTTTGAACATTTGCCATATAATAACAAGAGGGAAACAGATTGAATACAGAGGTTCAGAGAGAGGATTGAATACAACTGAAATTCCATCATTAGTACGTTAGTATTCGATAGGGGACAATGATAAACCATCGTAAGTTCATCTTATGTAAGGATTTTCAGACTTTAAACATTAGCAGCATTCAACGTTCGCTTTTGATAATGTCGTTCTCTTGACAAATCGGAATAAGATGGCAATCTTGTAAAATTCTCTCTCTCTCTCTTATGTGGATAAACGTTGAATGTTTTTCATGGACATATGACAATAGAAGTGCTGGAGAGAAGAATATATTGATTTTCATTGCAGATTGATAGGGTGGAGGCCTGGAGGGAGATGAAGAATAGAAGGTTGTTCCCCTTCTTCGGGTCCTCTAAATCGTTCCTTTTTCCCCTTGCTTCCTTCATGACCCAAGCGAAGTCCATTTCGCAGTGAAAGAAAGAAAGGCAGCAGACGAATCCTCTTCCAAAGAAACATAGGAGTTTCTGCGGAGGGAGATCGCCTGGTACTGTACAGCCGGGGGAAAAGCTATATCTCATGCATGACGTCACCATGATGTGTACTTCGCTAAAGCTTATGTTCCTTTTCGCACAATTCCTCTTCTTTCTCTTCTTATTTTTTCGCTCTTAGTGATGTTGAAGCTCTTGAATTAGTCATCATCGCGTCCTCTCCCTAGTCCCTACAATTCTCTTTTGTTCAATTACGTTCTTTCCTTTGGAGGGGGGTAGGGGAAGGAGTGGATGCGTCTTCTATTGATTTAATGCATTGCTTGGTTCTTGCCTCTAGTATGTCTCTTCAGATTCTCCTAGTTTAATCCCAGAAATTTGTGCTCTTTGAACTAAAAATTACAATCAAACGTGCTTCAAACTTCATAACAAGTATTTCCATTCCTGTGCAATTACTTACTTACTCTATGACTTACAGACTCGCAAGTTCATTGCCGCAGTAACAAACATTCGCCATAGGATTCTATCCAGGGTAAGATCCTATCCAGTTTTCATCATAAATACCTACTTCTCGAAGATCTTTTCTAATATTTTTCTCCTCCCAACGACATCTCGGTCTTCCTTAGTGTTCTCTTTTCCTGCGGCTTTATAACCATAATGGAATATAATCTTCAGTGTCCCCCATCTGAGCTACATGGCCTGCCCACCTTAGTCGTCGCGATTTCATTATTCTAATAACATCGGTTGAGTCGTACAGTCTGTGGAATACATCATTATGCAGTCTCCTCTATTCTCCAGTCATCTCGTCTCGTTTCAACAATTATATATCTTTCAAGACTTTATTTTCAAACACATGTAATTTATGTTCATCTGCTAGGGTCGTACTCAAACTTTGTATTTTCAGTTTCAACTTTCTTGATATTAATCAAGAGCTTCTAAACTGATTAGAGACATGCATTACCCGATACTAAGCGACATTTTATTTCTTCCGTGACCCCGTTTTAGCATGTTACATTTGCTCGCAAGTATTTAAATTTGTTTATTTTCTCTATATTCTCATTCTTAATTGTTATGAACCTATATTCTTCATTTCCAGTGTTTTGGCTTGTTATCATGTATTTTGTTTTCTCTATGTTTACCTGTAGACCTATCGCATTGCACGCTTATACTAAGACATTTTAGTGTATCTATATATTACATCTACATCATCCGCGTACACAAACAGTTGATTAAAGCCATTTAATAGTAGTTCCCTTTTGTCCTCTTTTATTTTTAGAATCGCATATTCTAATGCAAAATTAAACAGTAGTGGTATGGTGATCCCACTATATTTCAAACCGCTGTGAATCTCAAAACTATCCGACCTATCCGTACTCTGCTTATGGGGTTGCTGAGACACATTCTTACTAGTTGAACAAGCTCTTTCGGAATTCCAAATCGTATCAGGATACCGTATAACTTTTCCCTTTTGATAGAATCATATGCTTTCTTAAAATCAATGAATAGCTAGAAAACAGTCCCATTGTATTCCTATTTTTCCTCTAGGATTTATCTAAAGATGAGAATCTGGTCCAAAATGGATCTATTTCTTCTAAATCCACATTGGTGATCTCCAATTATTTTATCTATATATGAGCTTAGGTGATTTAGCAGGACATTATTCAGTACTTTGTAATATGTCCTTTGCAATAATAATAATAATAATAATAATAATAATAATAATAATAATAATAAAAGAAGCTCACTTGCAGTTATAAAGACATTTTATGACATTTCCTAATATTCTATAAGGAATTTCTCTCTACATAAGTGATTTTCAAAAGGTGTCGCTCCAAACTGCATGGCTGCCACTAGAAAAGTTAAAAAAATATGTTATTTAAGAGGAAAGATTGGAGAAAAAATGAACAGAGATATTTATATCTTGGTGAAAGCCATACTTAGCACACTGAAAGATGATGGTTAAGAGGAAAAAGAAATGTAATTTTTGCTGTACTGAAAGTGGATGGTTTGTAAACAACAATATGGACTTGATCAATTAAGCCTGTATATTTAAAATGGCACTTCGATTGACAGAACTCGGTATAGGAATCACTCAGTCGATTCGAGGTATTTCAAATTTATGTTTTCAGGTTAATTAAATTCAAAATAATCTGTGGCACGTGTAAGTAGCTATATGGCCTGAATGACGTCATCAATAAAGTGAACAGTGTTTGAACTGGATTGTCTTTGTACCCCGCTTTCCCAGAACTACTAAATTATTCAGCATTTTCTTTCTGATATATCTTTATCAGATCCATCACATCAATGTTGAAGAGTGGAATACACATTTCTTCTCCTGGAAGCAGTTACAAGGACACTATGATGTCAATTATCTCCAACGGAAGGCAACAGAAGGAAACAAATGGTATATGCAAGGTAACGGAAGGAAACAAACTTCGTTTTCGATACAGCTTTTATTTCATTGAAACTTACACATTCAACCAGACATTATTTCGTGGTGGTTTCCAGACGAGACTTTATTATTAAACAGATAATTAAGCACCGAGCCGCCGTAGCTCAGTGGTAAAGCATTAGTGTAGAATTTGGGACGTCGTGGGTTCGATCCCAGCGGCCGACCGTCCTGACTGAGGTTTTTCCAGTGTTTTTCCTCAGTCACACCAGGCAAATGCCAGGATGACCACTTCAATACAGTGCCTGGCCGACACCTTTCGGATTCCTTCCCTCTCTCCTATCCCGGCCTGAGTCTTAGATGCCTAAGGGCCACAAATAAAATTAAATTCAAAATTCAACATAATCGAGCATTACATAGAACAATTGGTCCAGTTGCAATCAAACTTGACATACCGATGTAGGGAAATGTTCTTAAGACTTTAACTAGAATAAAATGTTAGGACATCCGTTGTCTCCATAGTAACAGGACTCAATTATTAAACATATAATCGAGCATTACGTAGAAACGATTGATCCGATTTGAGCCAAACTTCAAATAATGATGAAGGAAACGTTTAAATCGTATTGAAATGTTCGTACATTGCCACCAATATTCGACTATAGAACAAACTACCCGCCAGTATGAGAAATATAAGATCGATTCAACCCTCTTAGAACGTTAAAGCATTTGCCGTTTTCATGATATCGAGACTCAAGTTTTTAAAACATTGCATTAACTGAGAACAACTCGTCCACAGTTATTGAAGGATGTATTGACAAAAATTAATTGGTTTCGTTTGTATTCAAACTTCCACATACATTCGCTTATTTCTTCTCTTTGCAGTGCTCGAGTTCAAAAGTAGTAAGGTTCAACTGGTAAACAATAGGTTAAAGGTTTCTTGCATGGCCATTTCTACAACACGACTGGATATTTCCGAGAAAGAGATAGCAGTGGACAATAGAGCTTTGCGTTTGATACGAACTTTAACATCGTGTTCTTCCGCTCTCTTCTCTCTCTCTCTCTCTCTCTCTCTCTGTCGCTTTGTCTGTGTGTATATATATACAAGTATATATGTTTAACCCTCCAGACAGAACGACCTGTACCGTTGTCGAACGACGGTATGTCATTGGTAACTCGGGGTGGATGAAGATGTGCGTGGGTCCGTAGAAGAGTGAAATCCACACACAAACACAAATAGACTTCATACACACACATATAGAGAGATAAAGACAGAGAGGAGCGAAAGCATGCAACTTTTACACGCCGACCACGACAACGCTTTTCGAAAAGTTTTGTTTGTTCGCTATGAACTCTGTGTAGCGGAAAATTGGAAGCACCTGTTAGCGCTGCTTTTGCGGGGAGAATAATAGTTGAGGAGTCGCGTTAAAGGAACAAGTGATGCAACCAGCTAAACCTCTTTGCCGGAAAAAGGAAAGGGTTTTTGGGAAAGAGAGGGCGGGTACTGTAGTTGAATTTTCTCGGATATCTACTCATTTCCTCTCTGGGTACTGTACAAAACAGACTGCATAAACTAAACAATTTTGAAAAGGCGAAATGGTCGGTTGGTTAGTTGTTGCAGGAAATGGTTGATGATGTTCTACATAATTGCTTTATCTTTAGGGAACCTCCTTCGCGAAAGGATTGTTTATTGCTTGATGCATTATTATGGATTTTCAAAAGAAAAAAAATATGCTGTGAAATTAGGCTTAACTATTAGCTGAGACATCGTATGTATGATAACTGTCCATAGCAAGAATCAAGATATAGGTACCCACACACACGAAAGAGAGGGAAAAAGATAATTTTGAATTTATTTATGATCTTCAAGCAGGCTTGATTCAGGCTGAGAATAGAGTAGGGGAGTGGATATTGGAAGGATCTAGTGCCATCTTAGCATTTACCTGCAGTAACTGAGGAAAGATCCTGAAAAAACCTCTGTCGCGATGGGCCGCTGCTGGGTTTCGTTCTAAGAACCTGTTGATTGTTTAGCAAACGCTCTACCAACTCAGGTATGGCCGCTTGATAGAAAAAGAGGGAGACAGAGATACGTAGGCATATAGATAAGATAAAATGAATTGTATGGTTGGTAAATAGGCATATAGAGATAGAGATAAGACAGACAGAGAGAGAGAGAGCGAGAGATAGATAGATAGATAGATAGATAGATAGATAGAGAGAGAGAGAGAGAGAGAGAGAGAGAGAGAGAGAGAGAAAGCAAGAATGAAATTAGTTTAAAATGAATACTACATTATTAATCGTTAAGGAGTAAATGTTTAATCTTAAACCATCATTTTTACAAACTTTGCTGATCTGTTAAAAAACAACAACAAGGAAACACAAAAGTTCTTGTTTTTAACGTCGCATGGAAAGACGTGATCAACGATGCCAAAACAAGTGCCTCAAGTTCTGGAGTGATTCGGGTGGAAATAGAAACATTGACTGTGACCAAGACAGGCGGTTTACGCACTCACAGCAGTCATAGCTCCAGTAGTGGGGTAGGCAAATGAAGGTACCAAAGCAGCTCGTTCGGGTTGTCTGTTTATAACCTCAAGGTGGGCTTTCTCGCAGCCAAATCAAGTCGTCGAATACGTTAAGCCTTTGGAGAGAATGCTTTGAATGAACGCTCCACCAAGCATTGATTCTAGAAATTCAGGTCGGGAGATTTGCCCCTGTGTGAAGAATTCCGCTGTGAGCGTCCAAAGGCCCTGAATACGGCCATAGAGAAGGACAGCAGAAAAAAATGTGTGGTTTCTGGTGAAACAGTCAGACTTCATCTGCACCGCGTTTGGAAGGCGTACAAGTTGAACACGAGGCTACTCCACACACACTGTCGTAAGGCAACAAGGACCAACGAGTGACAGACTGTTGTTTGTCGTTGCTTTCTCGGCACCGCGACACAGCAATATTCGAACGAGTGCTCACCAGTGACGAAAAATTGGTCTTGTATGAGATTTCCAAGCGTGCCAGACATTGGTTGTCACCGCGGAACGTGCCTCACACTACAACACCATCTGGTGGACTTGTCGACAAATGGTGCACCATGAGCTGCTATAGCTGAGCCAAACCATCCTGGCGGACCTGTACTCGCAGCAGTTGGAACGGGTACGAGCGACAGCAACTGCAGCACAGACGAAGCCAGCATTGGTGAATCGCAAGGGTGTACTGTTTCTTACCGAAAATCTCAAGCCGCATGTGGCGCGGGTGGCATACCATACAACGACTGGCAAACAGATTATTATATTTTCCGTCCCGTGGACAACCACCTACCTTCGTGGGAAACCCTTCCCCAATGAGCAATGAGGCAGACTTGCGGCAGGCACTCACGGCCTTCTTTGCGTTAAAGACCCCCCCCCACACACACACACTTTTATCGACATGGCACTGGTGCAGGAACGTTGGTTAAAGGTACTGGATACTGAAGGGCATTACCTTGAGGACTAACGGTGAATTTATGACTACCGAAAACAGTAAGATTTTTTTCGTTATCTTGTGATAAATATAATAATAATAATACAAAATATTTATATATAGTGTACTAAATTATGTATAATGTGATTCATAGAAAATGATCAACAAGTTGCACAATATAATCAAACCAATCAACGATATTTATTTAAAACGAACATTCCGTATGTTGTATCTCCCGCGTATATTAGATCGGTCTTGTCAGATTTTACAAGTTCCGAACTTAGAAAAAAATTCCCTCGGATGAATGTGAATGTACGTACTTACACTACTTTTCCACATAGTCACCACCTGCGTCCAGGCACTTGTATAACAGAGAAAGAGATTTATAGACTCCCTTCTCAAAAAATGCAGCAATAAATGGTATGCCAACAGTGCCTAGGTGGATCAGCCTCGAACCGCTGCTCTTCCATACACACATTCTCTCGACTGAAGAAATCGAAGTTTGTTCTGAGACAACACCTACCCGAACTCCTGCAGCAGTGTCTGTGTTTATGCTGCGGCTTGAGGATATGTATTATCATGTAAAAGCATATGCATTATCACCTGTATGCGACGTTCTGTTCATCTTGTTTTTCATCGTTCTCCGTAACCTCAAACATATAGGCCGTGGCCAACGACCTCTCAATATTCTGTTCCTTTTTTCTCCCGGCCGGAGCCACACTGTTTCAAGGTCTTAGATACATTTGAATTATGAAGCATGATTAGACGCCTACTGCGCGCATAGTTTGCCAGGATAACTAATTATTCTAAACCTTTTCCTGTACACATTGTTTCACTATCTATCTTGATATACTGTACTTTAGCGCACTCATAACTGGATAGCAGGAAAAGTTTCGAATTTGCTCTGTTGTTAGTAACTCAGTTTGATGAAAGATCGAAGAATCACCGAGAACACTCCGTTCCATCAATTTGTTTTATTTCTTTCCTGTGTTACCAAAACACTATTAATATACTCTATTATATTAATAGTGTTAGTAACACTATTAATGTAAGTTGTGTGAGAAAGTGTATATAATGTGTCCATGGTCTGAGAACACAATAACCAGCTTGTACCACAAGAGGGTAGCGCATCATACTTTGAGGAAGATCTACTTTTATGTGAAAAGTTTTAGATATTCAGGTTTTATAAGCCAAGTTACAAACACTTTCATTCAAATTCATTCGCTTCCCTAGCAGCACAAGATATGGGGCCAATATCGGCCCAATACTGGGCAACCTTGATCGATATTGGACGATGATGGCCTGATATTCTGTGCTGCTAGGGTTCTTTCTTTCTTTGAATTGAACATGGTATTTAGTGTTCTTCGACAGTTGATACAAGGTTTAAAACATTAACATAATGTACCTCGGGAAAGTACGTATTATTTGTGTTCTAGTTGTATGCTTCTATGTTGGCCTAAGCCTAAGCTTACAGGTCTTAAAAATTAAATTCAAAAATACAAATGTGCTTCTATGTGTAAAACATCTCCCCTTTCGCTACAAGATATTTTAAACGACTGAGACTTAATTTGGGAACTTAAATGCTTCCGTCATCACACCTTCAAGTTACCAGATTAGAGAGTTTCTGGCATCATCTAAAGCTTATTGTCATTCATATTTAAAACGGCTAACATGCAAACTTTCCTTAATACTTTTAACTACAAGCATTACAGTATTCTCTCTCTTTTTCTCTCCCTCTCTCTCTCTCTCTCTCTCTGTAACTCTGTGTTTGTGTGTTTTAATGTAGACTAGTTATGCAATTTAATCATTTCTTTTTTCTGTAACAGACTTGCTCACACTCCAAGATGCATACGAAATTTGCATAGTATATTGGTTATTATGCAGTTGTAAATGCTCTTCTTTTTAGAACTTAAATACGTATACTATCAAATCAACGTTTATAATACATGTTAAGTTCTTCTACTGCAAAGTACCTTTGTAGTTAAGCTTGGTGTGTCTTAAAACTAAGATCCATATTATGTATTCATGAAAATGACTCGTTAAGGACCATTCGAATGTGTTTGACCTAATAATCGTCGTTATGGTTGGGGACTTAGAAACGGTACTGGGGGAGAGAAAGTTCAAGATCTGCTGCCGCCCATTCTACCGGAAGTTGGTCAGCGCTTTCTATAAAATTTCACAAGGCAAATGCCGTTATAGCACCTAAATTAAGGCGTTGGTCGCTATATTTTCCAGCGTTTCACTAGGAAGAGTGCTTTCCAAGGAGCATCATCTCTCAGACATGTAACAAGCTTAGGCCAAAGCTGCCTCTACCACAACAACAATTAATTAATTGATTAAACAAAGGTCCGTAATTATTTCAAGTATTGCCGTTACTTAAAAGAAAGATATACTAAATTCAAAAGTGTTCTGCCCATACGTATCTACAGCAGACATTTTTTTTCTTCTAAAGAATAAGATTTTCTCCACTATGTATGGTGTATCCAATTATGTTTAGACATTATATACAAAGTGTCTGAAAAGTAATTTAAATGTCAAAATGATTACCACAGCAGAAGTTCAAAATGAGCTCCACAGACGCCTAAATTTGTCTACCCATGCTTTTACGTGTTGGCGAAA
This sequence comes from Lepisma saccharinum, assembly GCA_022664845.1. Lineage (NCBI taxonomy): Eukaryota > Metazoa > Arthropoda > Insecta > Zygentoma > Lepismatidae > Lepisma > Lepisma saccharinum. Next base: position 41,257 of record JAGDQP010003444.1, on the reverse strand, counting down.
ATCGTCTCGGGTACATGTGGTATGATTTATTTCATACTGGCCTATCGCTGTTCAAATATATATAAATTATCTCTTTCAGAGCTCCCTGAGGAAAAGGTCACACGGTGAGAGATTCGGCGACTAGGCAGGCCAGTTTCCAGGAGTAGTTTTGAAGAATACTTCTAGAAATAGTATTGTTGCGGCAGAAATGAGGTTACCAGAAACAGTGCACTTCCACGTAGTGCATCAAGTCTGATTAATATACATCATACAATCAAATTCCATTCACATCATTAGTACTACTATTACATGAATATGGCCAAACATACAGTGCCCAGTACTTTTCCGATTCCACGCGTCACGCACTGAAATTTAGAATACACTTTTCGACGTTAATTAACTTATAACTTCTGTTATAATTGCAACAAAGACGATTTAAGCACACCGTTGGATCGAGGAGACATTGAAAGAACACGTAATCAATAAGAAGACTATATATTATTTAATTTTAAATTTGTCGTCACGCACTGACATTTTTACAACCCGCACTTTACACTCTGACATACATTTATCCCAAATTCTCTGAAAGTATGGACCCCCACAAAATTCAAAAAGCTGAATGTGCTAAGTTTAATTTCCATTTAAAAAAATCCAGAATATATTAATATAATAAGCGTATAGGAGGAAGAACAGCGTCACGCACTGACATCTTTTCGTCACGCACTGACATCTTTTCGTTACGCACTGACATCTGTGAATTAGTAGATGAATTTACCTTGTAAGCATTGCTTCATTTTTGTACATTCTGATAGAAATAAACTAACGGACTCAATTACAGATCCTAGATAAAATATCGCTACAAAATATAATGCGTGACCAAAATTTTATGTTCCAAAAGTTAAAAATTTCAAATCAATATTAGAGCGATTCTACGAATAAGTGAAGTCCTGTAGTAAAAAGTCAAACATACAGTGAATATTTCGTAGCTTAGTGCAATCAGCTCTTGAAATGTACCTAGAGCCGCAAGTGCGGAAGAGCAAAGGGTGCACGTGCTTTCCAGGGATTCCCAGTTTGGGGTGTAAAATGGAGGATGTATGTGTAGTTTTGCAGAGTTTCTACCGTTTTCGACCGTAAAAATTTGTAAGTTGAGAGTGTGCTCGAGAATTTAGGGATGACGTCCCCCACATGGGAGTCTGGGAAAATCACGCCCCCAAACACCGAACTGGATGCGGAAAATGAAGATAAGGAAGAGACATTGTACATTTTTGGCTTCTTCGACGGGGCGCCAAAATCGGATATTGCTCACCTTGCAAAAATACAAGCTCCAGCCATGGGTATATGATGTGTGTTTACTAAAAATACTTTAACAAGTCTTAGTACAAATTCAAAATGAGCTTCTGTTGTTGGATTATTTAAAAGGTTAAAACAAAACTACGATGTTACTAATTCTAATTATGAGTTATAGAACTAAAAGTGTTGGAATGCAATATTAAAAATATATACATATTAAGCTTTTTTCTTTTATATATTGAAAAATGAATTACCTATTTCTGTTTAGTCTTATTTACTGCCTGGCAAGTATTATAATTTAAACTCGATTGCATGATCATGTCAGTATGTCAGGTTCTTTTTATCTTCCTATATGCTGTTACTACCTACAACTTGATCTTGTTTTAATGAAAATAAAACGTCAAACATTCCCCTATTAAGTAGTACATTAAAGAGTTTTGTTGGGCCCATGCTTTCAGAGAATTTGGGAAATGTACATCAAAGTGTAAGTGCTGGTTGTAAAAATGTCAGTGCGTGACGGCAACTTTAATATTATTTAATAAATAGTATTTTTAATATATACGTGTTATTTAATCGAGAACGTGATCCTCAGTACTTGTGCTAGCATATCATATGTCCAATTTGCATTTTTGAACCTCTCAGATATATACCGCAATTACAGTCGAAAAGTATATTCTGAATGTCAGTTTGTGACGTGTTGTATTGCTCGTTCATGTTTTACACAAAATTTATTGTAATTAGGAAAAACGTTTGAAATACTTTTTGTTCAGCATTCGACTAATGCACCACAAGAAAGCACTTTACGTTTCACCAAATATTCTGCAGTATACAGTACTTTTCATAGTACATTGGAAGTAGCACACTCACCACAATCTGAGAGCGTCACACACTGACCATACTATATTAATGATTTACACAAAACTATTGTTATTAGAAAAATAGTTCCAAATATACTTTGTTCAGCATTTGACATTAAAACACCATACAAAAGCAATTTACTTTTCATCAAGTATTCTGCATTGCACAGTATACTTTTTATATGTGGAGCGTCACGCACTGGCATAATTATGTAATCGATTTTTATAATGCTTGCCATACCGTGAGGACGATTATTAAAAAACAAAACAATAGTTTATATCAATATAGAAAAGAACGAAGTTTAATTTACCTTTTTTTTTAATTTTAAATTCCTACATTTTTATCTGAATAATTAACTGTTAAAATGAAGTAAAATTGTAGCTATTTTCGTGAATTTTTAAATAACCGGAAAACAGATGCTAATTACGCCATTTTACTAAAGACTTTTTCATTTCTTTATGTAAATATGAATCGTAAACCTTCTAAGAATCAATTGCACTAATTAAATTAAATCCACGATAAGGTTCAATTTTTACCATCGGGTATGACATATTCGTGGAATTGCTCATATATATAATAGTAATAATAAATCACAGCCATATTCAATCCACTACTGGATAAGGCCTCTCACCGAAAGGAGGAGTTGGTCTACTGCTCCCACCGCGCTCGACTTCAGTGCGAGCGGTCCCCGGTTCGATTCCCGGTAGGGGCTAAAACATTTCGGTGTTGACCCAGCATCGTGAGGACAATTGGGGAGCTAGCTGATGTGAATAAATGACATTGGCGATCACAGTGAGAGCTTTGCCTCTCCTCTCCCAACACGTCTGGTCAGCGTGGGAGCAGTAGACCAACTCCTCCCTTCGGGGAGAGGTCTCATCCACTAGTGGATTGAATATGGCTGTGATTTATATATTGTTGAATGGTAAAATAACACCCATTGCTAGCAGGTAGTTGTAAATAAAATTAGAGAACCAATTATTTTATAGAGAACCAAAATCTCATATTCACAGAACAGAAAAAGTTTTCACTTAAAACAATCATTCGTTTTCATCTCTGTTTAGTATCACTGATTTTCAACGAGAATTGTACTTTGAGACTCAGAACTGACAGTGTCTGGTGAAGTCAAGACCAAAGTGTAATGCTTCGCTTAACAATCCAAAGAGCAATATTATCATCTACAAGATCTGCATATTCACTCAGCATATCATAAATCATTGAACAAGCTGTTCAAAGTACATCAAGAACCAAAGTTCCACTAGGTTCTGATTGACCATGAGGTGGTTCGACCGCCTCGGTGGGCGTGTGTTAATGATATATAATTGGATGAGAGGTATAGCAACATCAAGACTGTGAGAATAGGTTTTCCAATAAAAGACTGGACATTTGATACGTCGAGGAGTAGAAGTAGAAGTGAGAAGTCAGACGTAGAAGTAGAAGAAGAAGAGAAGCGGTGGAAAGTAAGAGCTTGCCTTCGGCTGTGTTCGGAGATCTTCGTCCATGTTTGTTTCGCAACAACTTAGTGCAGTTTGCTAGTCTTCGGTTTTGGTAATGAACTTCGGTGTTCGTCGATAAAGTTCAGATGGCTAAGTTCGGCTCTGAACTATCCGAAGAAGTAAAAGCTGTATTGGGTTTAACCCCGTCTCCTTCATCTCCTCATCGAAGTTGGTTCATCGTCGCAGTAACAAAAGGTATGAGATTTTGGGTTCTCTTCTGTATGTTAGCCGTCTTAAGTTCTGATGCTCGCCACGTCCGTCATACTGTGTTATGGTTTTAGTAGGTAGTATGTATTCATGCATGGGTGTTATTGCCGTCAGCTTTTTTTCAATCGAAGTAGTTTCCTTCCTAGAAGCCCCAATAGAAAGTCGATAAAAACCACGGTGTTTTCATCCAAATCCCTTTCTTTTAGTTCTAACATTCAAGTACTCACCAAGTAGGAATTTGATTTTACGAGATGTGTAACATTTATGGTAAAAGAGCACTTCCAGACATGTACAAGAAGTGCACTTTTAGTATCGCAGTGCATAGGTAACAGGATTTACAGCTGAGCCACATCATCCGTTTTTGGTGCACCACTCCACGGTTGATTAAATATATATATATATATATATATATATATGGGGGGGTAGATCACAGACACATGTAGCAAGTATTGGTGCATACAAAGGAAAATTATGTAACACATGAGTATTTTCCTCTCTACTGGAGCTGAAACGGGTCACCGAGTCAATCTGGTCATTCGGGTCAATTTTTGGACCGGGTCACCGAGTCAATCTGGTCACTCGGGTCAATTTTTGGACCGGGTCACCGGGTCTAGGCTTCGGACCCGGATTAACCCGGTGACCCGATTTAGACCCGGTAACTCGGAGGATAAAGCGGAGTTCTTTTAATTATTTCCTTGCAATTGAATTATTTCTTTCAGAGGTGAGTAGAACCGGAAATGCTACCCCCAGAGCACAAAAAATACGACACTGAAATCCCTAGATAATTATATTTCCTAGAACGGGCCAATCGGGTCATTTGGGCCAATTTTCGGACCGAGTCAGGCCGAGTAACCAGGTCACCAAAAGTGACCCGGTTTCAACTGTGTATGTTCGCTATTACAATCCACGCCATTAGGCCGATCTACACCAAATTTTCTATAGTCCTTCACTTATAGGCCTACATAGGAAGATCGTAGGTGGGTAAATCGAAAGTCTGATTTTGCATTGGGCACACGCGTCAATAGTAGTTGCTTTTGGCGGTAAACAAAACGTAGGATTTTTAAAAATACAATTGATATTTCGGTCTTCTTCCTTCAAATATGAAAAAAAAACCTCTTACAAGGAAACTGTCTCCGGTGAAACTCGCAAATCAGCATGAAATTTCACAGTGCAATGATGATGTGCTCAATGAACACTCCTGTAGTACTACGTTTTGGAATTTATCGGAACCCGAGTTACAGGACATCAAAGTTTGAGAATGTTCGTTCTGAACGGCTGCAGGGTAGGCAATGCTTGATACATATGCGATGAAGTTATGCATTTCCCGTTTACTTTCATATGAAAGGTTACGACGAGATAATTTAAATGTTAAATTATTGATGAAGTTGACGTGTTAATTAATTGCACTGGTCCCTACCGAATGCTAATATTATACAGGCTAAATACAGGGTGACTCAACGGAAACTTCCCATTCCGTTTATTCACTAACCGATTTATTTCCAGGAAGAATTCCAATACATGTCACATTTAATTTCAAGGGGGAATGGACCTTTGTTGTAACCATGCTACACCATTTTTTGCAGTCTAGTGGCAAAATGTTAAATTTTCTTGAACGTTTACATGGAACAAGTGACACATCATGTGAATGGTCTTTCGATTCTATTTACAATAAAAATGTAATCGTTTACCTAGTTTGTTTGAGGACTTTGCAAGAAACTGCGTGTGGAACTCTCAATTATAAACTGAAACTTGGTAGACGAGGTAATGTTTTACACTACTTAACGTTATGAGCACTCCAACTCTCGCCATAGTTAGTAAACAACTCATAGAAACATCACCGTTATAAATGAAAACATGTTGTATCATATTTTGTGAACTAATGACAAAACACTTAATTTCCTTAACATAAAACCGGGTCAACAGAATGAAACTATTTAAAAGGTTTTTATTCTCTTTGTAAAAAAAGAAATTTCGGGAGTTTTATTGAATTCTTTGCGATAAGTCGCGACTGTAAAAGTTTAATACTTTAAACTGTATATTCGTAATTTAATAATGCAAACGTTATCAATGTCCTCACTCACCCATAATACAGTAGGTACATTGTATGTTAGCTGACTAGGTTTTGTCTTAAGGAAATTAATGTCATGGAATTAGATCGCAGATTAAATTTTATTGACTTGCACCGGCGATTTTGGGCTTCACATCTGAGGCGATCACTCTTCGTTAGGGCTGGGAAGTTAGCAGCCAGGTCTTTCCTTAAGGTACCATCTCGACATTCATCTGATTAAACTGATAGAAGCTTTCGAAAACTTTAATCACGATGGTCGGCAGCAGGGTTCGAATCCATGTGCTTCTACTTGCCAACGTTCATCACGCGGAATTGTACCCATGTTGATTTCAAGTTCCCGACATCTCCGATTTAACCACAGTGGTTGGGTGCTATTTGGTCACAGAGAATGAGACAACACTGAGTGGCTCAGACTCTTGTGTGTTAGGGCTAGAAGAAGACGAACGTGGAAAGTGATTACCTAGTGCGGGTTGGTGTTGCATCTCTCGATGTGTTAATATCTCCTCAGAGAAAGAAGAAAGGTGTTGATTAAGGTAAAGAAGTTGTTAGAAGAGAACCCAAGAGTGTATTTACATGTTTTTTCTTACAGGTTCACGACTTCGTGGGTTCGATTCTCTTGCCGGTAATACTTTCCGTTGGGTTGAAATATTTAATTTAAAAAAAAACAATGATCTAAGCATCTTGTTTTGTACAATAACATCAATTTTGGTATGGAAGTAAAATTAATTTCAAGATGTTTTCCAGTGGAAATATTTAATTAAACCACAACTTTACTTTTAAATCATTAATTAAACGGCATATTATATTATATACTTACCTTGAACCCCAGTAACATAAAAACGTTGAAATAAGGTGGGAAAAGCGTCAGTAAGATTAGTACCGAAATATTATGTTAATGTTCTATATTATCTTATAATTATAATTTTTATGCAACTAACGTAGAAAGACACATATGAAAGGTAATATATGGTATAGCTTAAAACAGCAGTTGAAAACACGTCACATTAACGTCCTATCAATAAAATAAAATCTTAGTTGGAATATAGTTTGAAATTCAACGTGTTTTCAACATGCAAAAGAGAATACAAAACATAGTTAATGTAGTTAATTATAAATGGGATCAAGTCTTTGTTGAAATATGGTTTAAAATTAAATGTAACGTTGATAAAACGTTAATATGACGTCTATTCAACTGCTATCTTAAACTATACCATAGATTACGTTTTATATGAGCCTTTCTATATTAATTGCATAAAAATTATAATTAAAAGAAAATAGAATGAAATTAACACTTTTTTTACGTTTTGTTTATATATTCCCCCAAAACCTATTAAATGTTGTAGTCTTTTTAATACTCTTGGCACGAGATGCAATTTACTTAATTTTAATTGTTAAAAAAAAAATTAGAAACATTTGTTCATTTACTGTAACATCTCAGTTTCCTTTCAACCATTATTCAACGTGGAATAAACCGTTGAACACGCGGACATTTTGGTATATATACAAGGTTAAAATAACATTTCTGTACTAAAGTTCTTGACACCGTTTCTCAACATTTTTGTGCTAATGAGGAATCCAAACATGTTGATGTTAAAATATAAGTTTTAATAAATCCTTCTTTATCAATTAATTTTATCACTGCAGGTTGATTGGTAATACCTATTTGAATAGAACAGTGAGAAACTGAAATATGAAACTATTGTACTATAATCCAAGAGAAAACTGAGATCTTATTTATATGGAAGAGAAACCTCATTTTTTTTGTTGGAATTACGCCTTTAGAGAAAGGAACAGAGTTATTAAATGATAGAGAAACTAACAAATATACTCTTCAATTTCACCGTTTTCCTCGTTACAAGAATGGCAAACAAACAGTAGCGTCTTTCCATACTGTTCGACTTTTGAAAAGTGGAAAATAACGCAGTTTCTTCTTCTTCTTCTTCTTCTTCAAATGAAGCAGACAGACCAAGAGATATTTCCTTTGAAGAAATAGTCACGTAGTTATAAGAATGCATGGGAAAGACCTTCATCACATGGATAGTTGCAAGATATCATCCAAGTTACCTTGGTGTATTCAACACGAAACAATGTAATTTTAACTGAATGTTTTAATCTTCAAGGGTAATTTTTATTATTTTTACTTCGGAAGGTGTGTGAAATTTTCACACTATTACATATTGAAATTATTTCATAAGATATTGAGACACTAAGTAGCCATATTTTATATTTCTTTTTTAATCTTCAAGGATAATCCTCTTTTTGTTCAAAACTAAGCAAGTTTGTTTTTGAATTTTAATTTTATTTATGGCCTTTAGGCATCTAAGGTTGAGGCCGGGATAGGGAAGAGGAAAGAACGTTGGAAGGTGTTAACCAGGTCCTACTTTGAAGGTACCATTTCGGCATCTGCCTAATGCGACTGAGGAAAAAAATGTAAAAACCTGAGACAGGATGGGACTGAACCCATGTCTTCCCGGATGCTAAGTGGCAGTGCTCTACCACTGAGTCAGTGCCGTTCAGTGGGCAAGTTTATTAGAGTGATGATTGCTAAAATCTTTTATAATATTTTGGTGCATTCATACAATACAATACTCGAATTAGAGTATGGTGAGCACGTAATTTCTATCTAAATATTTTTTCAAAAAATCTTTCGTGGATTTCCCGTTCTTTCCTTTATTCCGTAAATGAAGGGTAAACAATGAGGAAAAGGAATGAAGGAATGTTCGTTCCTTCTTGGCGTCTTCTGGAATGCCTTAGACGTCCGTTGAAAAGGAACCGATGAAGTGAACAAACCAAAGAAGTAAAAGAAAAAAATGAGTTCTTGCGTTTTCTTTTTTTAAAAAAATGCTTCTGTATCTTTTAGTTACATCATTCCTTTTCTCGGTTACTACATTTTATTTTTTATTTTTATTTTTTCTGTAACTGTTTCTAACTTTGAGCAAAGGAAATGTTTCTCCTTGTTCCTCAGCTTCTTGTCTTCTCTTTCGCTCTTGAAACAAAAATAGAAAAAAAATAAACCTCTGTGTTTTCTGAGCGTAAACAAAGTCTTTGATGTTATTGTCTACCTATAACTTTGTTTCTATGGGCAACGTACAACAAAGTTGGAGGGAAAATATTTTGTTTTCATATCTATTGAAAATACGTGTATGTGTTTCCTCGTTTGCTACATAAAAGGCTGCATTAAATAATCTTCAGTGAATACAGAAGCAAGAAAATCTTTTACGACATTGTTTTTTCGAGTTGGCCGTAAAAAAACGTAAAATAATTTATTTCCTTTTATATGATTTGATAACAATACAATCAAATTAAAATATTCTTCTTTTTTTACAATATTCTCAGACAACAAAATATAAACAAAAAGTTTATACCTCAAAATACAAGCTTAAGTTACACTGTAAAAAAACATGCACTTTTGTTTATCACTTCTATATACTTTGTGCTTTTTGTGTACAATATGACTCCGTAAACTTCAGCACGCATTCGTATTTGCATTGAATGTTTTCCATACACGTCGAGAAAATTTTCGCGTATGGAAAACTAATTCTCGCGTCACAAAAGCACTGAGTTCCTTTCAGCTGATACACGCGCGCTGTCTTCTTTTAAATTATTACTCTGAATATAGTAAGTCCTGTCTTCTGTCTCCTACATACCTCATCCTATGCAATGGAAATATATTCAAATTTGAAAAACACAAATCCAGATTCCTTTGGATGCTTTTCGATCCTAAACACTTTAAAGGTAGCATTTTAAAGGTTGTAAATTGATAGAAGTACTTATCCCATCGTAATATGAACTTCCTTGATATAATTACTTTGCCCGATTCATGATAAACCTTCATTAAAGTATTCAAAAGAACAAAACTTACTTTTATCTAAAAATGGACTTGTGTGCTTTTGCTTGTTTGCTTCTCATTTGTGCATTTCATATTACTACACTGGGAGAAATCTCTTATCTGGACGGAAATATGTAGCCGAAGTATACGGAAAATTTAAATTCACTATTTTTGTGCGTACAAAGTAAGAAAAGTGGCTAAATTTATAACAAAAAATTTGGCGATCTGGTTGCGAAACCATACAGTAATTGCTTTTCATGTGAGCTTTCGAAAAATAATAGTTTTAATATTGAAATTTAAAGTATATTAACAATTATTTTGGTTATTTAAAGTATAACCTTCCTTGTTAAGGACCTCTAATTCTTCGGAGTACCACCTAGCTCCTTTTGCCCTCCTGTGCTATATAATACATCCTATTATGATAAATGTACTTTATTCTACTATTTTTGATGGGTTTTTACACGCGGATTGTCACTTTTCGTGGGTAAATTTACAGATATTTTTCATGTATGAAATATCTCTCGTAAGTATGGGATTGCATTAATAAACTGTTTCGGTTTCCTAGGAAATAAAATGTTGGCGAGAGCGGGAATAGAACACATGATGTTGAATGATAACCTCCTATCTTAACCAATTGAGAACGAAGTTACAGTACAATTGGCACGTCTCCTCACTGTAGATTAAAGAAGATCGATGCAAAAGTAACTGACAGCCTTATTCTATGAAACACATAGAGCCTTATTCAGAAACGTTCCTTTAGAGTGACTAGCGCTGGGCTCACAAGTAACTAATAACGAATTAGCGTGGTTCGTCACTTCTTGGTACAGCGATAAAGTTACTAAAGAAAACATTTCTGAACACGGCTGATAGTCAACAAAAATATGTACAAGAAAAATGTTTAACAAATCGTGAGGAAAAAACCCACGAGGAGTGTACAGAATTCAGCTTCAGCGAAACGATATAAACTGCGTACGGAATTAACATAACTACAGAAGTGTACAAAGAATGTACAAGAAGTGAATTATTTTAGAATGTACTTATAGCGTGACGGAGTATGCAATTAGTTTTCTTTAAAAAAAAATCAAGTTGCATCTCTTCAGCAGTTAATGAAGTGAAAAATTAAAAAGGCTGTACATACGAAAAGATGTAATTTGGACTTCAGTGGCGAGATCTTTTTCGGTTACACATCAACACATTCATTCTAACTGTAGATGTAATGAAGTTGATCTTCTTACCTGTAAGAAAAAAATCAGAAAAGAATATTAGAACGACATAGTTTTTTACAGACACTTTCATAATATATTACAAAAAATATTTGTAAATATACATATACCGGGTGTTTCAAAAGAAGTTACCAGGTTCATTCAAAACAACATTAACTTCTATTATATATAAATCACAGCCATATTCAATCCACTAGTGGATGAGGCCTCTACCCGAAGGGAGAAGTTGGTCTACTGCTCCCACGCTGACCAGACGGGTTGGGAGAGGAGAGCCGAAGCTCTCACTGTGATCGCCACTGTCTTTTATTCACAGCAGCTCCCTATAATCGACATACATTCCTGTTAAAACACAAGTTTTCTTTTTTAATATGATTGTCGCGTTTGACGAATTGATTTTTGCTCCTGTGTAATTCAATAAAATATAATTTCTTCTCAAATGTATTCTCTGTAGTTTGTGTTTACTCTCGTCGGGACTTTCATCAGAATTTGGTGAACACTAAAAGAGAAAAGGCATTTCGTGTTCTTACATTTGAGAAAACTAAGTTTGTTACAGTAATTCAGTAGCACTTTCATACAAAATATCATAATGCGTCACGCTTAGACAATAGTATTCGACAATGGTATACTTAGTTCCGGGAAATGAGTTGTCTACTTAAAGAGTAGGGAAAAGCTGCTGTATTTCGGATCCTTTTTTTTAACTTAGTTGAAGACATACTATCAAAGAAAATTGTCAACATTTACAATTTTCTAAGCTCATATTTTATAACATGGTTGAGAAAGTTTTGTAATTCCGGATATCACTGGTTCCTAATTTCAGATAAGGAACGAAGACATTGAAATATACTACTACCAAATGTTAAAAGTATTTCGTTAAAACTCTGAGTACAAGTTCAAGTTTAAGAAAGCAAAAAAATAAATTGTTTCCATTTTTAAGTTAAAACAACAACCAGAAATAAATAAATAGATTTTGAAATTAAAATTTGAATTATTGTAAATAAAAACATTTAGATTTAATGTTTTAAAGAAATGTAGTACTGTTAGTAGTTGTAGTATTAGTAGTTATTGTAGTCTTAGTTGTAGCATAATAATAATAATTATTATTATACATTGCTCATATTTGCTTCATATGAAAGAATTGGTGAAATTCTTTAATTAAATTACGTACAGTAGAAGGGTTAAAATATTAGCGTACAGAAACATCACCTCATGCTCTAACGTTTCATAGAAACCCTTATATAACTGGCCCCCGTGTTGGGGCCTGAACATGGAAGCAGCAATCTATTTTCCAGGACTGCAGTCATCCCGAATCTGTGCAGATCTGAAGGTAATTCATGCAGAATTACAGGTAAAAAAATTGGATTACCGGAAGTGCAATACAAATATCTACCAGGACGTCAAAATGAATAAGGTACCAGAGGTTTCCACATACCAACCAGGAGGTTCACAGAGGTTCATAATTCTCAGTGTTGGAGAACAAAAAGAAGATGGAACTATTGCGATGTGCGACCAGGAACAGGAGATACCTTCTTCGATGGCTGATTTGTTAAAATCAATGCAGGAAATAATTCAGTGAGACAAAAGAATAATTTGTAGAGAAAAGCTAACGAAACAAATGAGGTTGCGAATCATCTAGAAGAAAAAATTGAACGAAATAGAGAAGAACCTAAGATAACCGGTAAAGATCTGAGCTAATCCATGAATGCTCTTGATGAAAACGTTCCGGAAAAGCCAAATAAAAGTTGTCAGATATAGAAGAAAATGTCGACCACGTGAAGAAGGAAGATGACGGACGGAAAAGTAAAATTCGAGGCTAAAGCGATTGAGTCTGAAACTGATGAAGAAGACAAATGATTCCTCAAAGATAATAAAAGGCGAGAAAATAAAGGATTCTTTAAACAATGGGAGCAACAACAGAAACCTGCAAGTCAGTAATTTTTCTTCAACAAGAGCGAAATATTCGAAGTCTCTTTTTCCCCAAATATGGGAAAGTGATTGGGACTAAAATAGGGACTGATACTCGTACACTCGTATACGTGACAATGGCAACTAATGGAGAGGCATCAAAATGTAGTCTACATCTACATAGTACAAAAGTATATGAACGAATATATCCGTGGAAGGGGCAGAAGGTGTTGCAAGAACAACTAGAAGGAGGAACTGTACTATACCATCGATGGAGTTAAAAGGGAGACATACCTGAAGAAGAAGAAAAAGTAGTACATAAACTATCTACAAAAACTGTTCAAATATTGATCGTAAATGAAAAAGTATACAAGTGATCAATTTTGACTCAATACTATTTTTGTGGAAGAAACGCGCTTTTTTGCAGTGCCCATTTCAAGAAATCTTACATAAACAAACCATAGTTAGCAGCGGAAAATTAACCCCAACTATAGCTGTGAATGTAAAAAAAAACGGGATCCAAACGCTCTGAACGTAACAGTGCTGGGGCTTAACACGTCAAGATTTCATATATATATATATCTATATATCTATATCTATATATATATATATATATATATATAATATTAACTTATCCTAGTGCATCTCCAACTCTCTCTAGAGTTCAAGGATATATTTAAACTCTCTATCCCTCTTGCTTTCTTTCTTGTCCTTGTATTACTTTTTATTGCCCTCTGCCGAAGCTAAAAGAATAAAATGGGGAGTAGTTTTGCTCCCGCCTATGCAGAACATTAGTGATGTCACACTGGAGAGTCACATGTCAAACCTGTGACCGCCCACATACGGAACCACCACCACGAGGCATGGATGCATTTCAGCTATCTCGTTGGTTTTTTACAGTACACATGGGAGCACTTGTTACTACGCCTAACATACATAGTTCATGTTCACTCTCTCAGGAGCCGCTGTCGGGTTTCAAACCCAGAACACACACTCACATATTTTATAGATTCATTCTCTCTCTCTCTCTCTTTATATGTATGGATATGTGTGTGTGTGGCAGAGAGAAGGAGAGAGAGACTTTCTATATATGTAAGGCAAAATATCCGCTTGGGAAAAAGAAATAACTATGCTGGCCATTAAAAGTGTAACACTAGGAAAGAGGCAGGCTACCGATGTCAAATGTGGTATACAGATCCTTATGGTACATACAAGGGTGAAATAATTATACTTACCCACCAGACTCCGTGGTCTAGACTGTAACGTCGCACACTTTGGATAGACAATGGGTTGGTACGCGCATTCGAACCCCACGACTGGCCAACCTGACTGACGTTTTTCCAGGATTTCTCCTCAGTTTGACCAACCAAATTGGCGAATGGGATCCTAAGTAAGGCCCTGGTCGATACATTCATAATCATCTACCTACCCCATGCCCGACTCAGCAAAAGATACCAAAAACCATTAAAAAAAATCACATTATATTTATTGCTCTATGCGACGTGCAGAACATACAGAAGTCAGTACATCGTGGAGCCACTATGGATATCCATAACTGCTGCCAGACTGTCACACATACCGAGTAAGAGACTTTAGATCTCTTCCTGGGGTATGGAAAGTCGTTTGACGTACCAGCCAGCCCTTTTGAAATCATTGTCGATACGTGTTCAATAGGCGTCAAATCAGGTGAACGCGCAGGTCGAGGAGGAATGGAACATGATGTTATCTAGGAATTGTCGCACTTTGCGTGTCTCGCATTTTCCTGTTAGAAAATTGCACCACGCATGAACGAAAAATAAGAGAAAACAACAGCCTCCAACAGCTCAGCGATGCAACAATGGTTGATCAACGTTCAGGGAATGCGTACGAGCCACGGCAGGGGACGGAATCCAATGGTATCTCATAAGTCATTCCACATTGCCCCTACTGGGCCGCTATATCTGTGCATAATGCAAAGTACCCAATCTATCGCCACGGTACCCCGAGCCACGGATTCGACATCGTGGTGGAGTAGAAATAACCATCCTCCATGACATTCTTCCCTCCATGCATGCTTTCTATATATACCATTGGAGACGCATACGCTTGTGGCGTGCAGTAAAAGGTAACCGAAGCACTGAGCGCTGTGCAAAAATGCCACGTAGTACACAGCGTTGAACTGTCCTACGGAGAGTGCTCGCTGTGCAACACTTTACATTCTTGCGTAACTCTTTGTGATGTGTTTGTGTGATGCGCACAAGATATCTGTCCTCTCGATCGGTGGTGTGATGATGCCGTTGAGATTCTTCACGTTGATCAGTTTGTCCTTCCTCAACCCATCGAATCCATGTGGGGTCATTCCGTCCAACACGAGCACAAATGCTGCCTGAGGTCACAACTAAGTTCAAATGCAAACAAACACCAATGTTGAGAAAGGCTAATGCGCAATCTTGATATGGAACAAAACCGCGACCAAAGTCTGAAACCTGCTGCTAGAACTGCTGCATTCGAGGACGTGGCATGCTGCACCGTAAACAAACAAAAAAGAATACTTCCACTACGTAACTGTTGATCTCTATCTTTCGCTACATTACTATTAGCAGAGAGCGTGGCTGGTGCATGTGATGGGCAGCTACTCTTGTGCCGTTAATCATAACAATGCCATTTCATGTTCTATCCCCCAAGCAGCACACATAAGTTGAAAATGCGTGGATTGAACGTTAGTAACGAAACGTTATTTTAACGTTGTAAATGTACCAAAATGTCCGCCTGTTCACCGGTTTATTCGACACTGAATAATGGTTGAGAAGCAACAAGTTGAAATCAAGAAGCGGACGATGAAGAAACGGGTTCAGTTGGGCAAACCAGAGCATGGTTGCTCTCTATTGGTATATATATTTAGTTACATCTTGTCCGTTGCTTTCATCATGATATACATTGATATCCCAACAGTAAATTATCCAACTGGCTGATGCAGGGTTTGAAGCTGGAACGTTTCGCACTCGTCGATGGTGGCTCGTCGCCTTATGCGCTCATCCATAGATCCACCTTGAAAGTCACTATTCATTTACGGTATCTGTAATAGCAGGCAGTCTAGAATACAATCGCCACAAATCCAGACGCATCGTTTTACCATCATGTAAGAGTATGAATAAAGAATACTTTCCTTCTTTTTTTGTTATGTTCATTTTTCCTCCTTTTACACTTTCATCATTGCTGCACTATTAAATTTGTATTTTTCAATAAGTGTAAAATGTCGCCTTAAAAAAACGCATATAAAGCGAAATCTATGTCTTAGTTGGAAGCTCTTCACATTAACGCCGTATTAACGAAATTAAATGTTCGTTGAAATATAGTTTAAAATTTAATCTGTTTTAACATGCAAATGAGAACATGAGAAACATAATTAATTTTATTCTATTCGTTTTTAAGCACAATTTTATACAATTAACTTGGAAAGGTAATCTAGACCACAGATCAATATAAAAACAAATCATATTAACGTCTTATCAACGAAATTAAATTTTCGTTGGAATACAGATTGAAATTCAACGTTTTTCAACACGCAAAAGAGGACACAAAATAGTAGTTAAAGGCATTGAATTAGCTTTTAATTACCAATTTTATTCCATTAAATTAGAAAGAATCCCATGAAACGAACTCTATACCATAGTTGAGAATAACAACAGTTGAAGCAACGTTGAACTAACATCTTTTCAACAATATGAAGTCTTTGTTGAAATATGATTTAAATTGAAATGTACTTTTTTCAACCGATAACGGTTAATCAACGAAATCAACCAAATATCAACGTTCAAAACACATTTGTGTGCTACTGGGGTTCATTGTGCAAATGTCGGGTCGGTCGGATGCCTTCTTGTTAGTCTTGTAAATTTAATGACCAGCAATGTATAGTTATTCCTCCATGCCTTGCTACTCCACTTCAGAAAGTGAACTCCATCAAATATTTTAATTTAGAATAATATAGTTATCAAAGTGTTAAAATAATCGCTGCCCTCTGATTACCAGTGGGGAGTCAATGCTGGTTCGAGGTCTGTTCATTCGGACCGTTTTCGCTAATGGTTTCTTTGATTCTTGCCCGTCATACAAAACGAATGCCACAACGGTAACTTAAATGAATAAGTCGAGTTCAAAGCCGCTACTTTATATTTTTTATCCATTGTCTGCTAGAATCACCCGCGTACGGACAGGACAGAAGTGACGGCAAAGACGTGATCTACACTCACATTCGTTGAAAATAATAGTACGCAGAAAATTTTTCTCAGTTCAAAAGTTACACAATCTGCCAATCCAGATTGACCGACTGATTAGCATGTTTGCTTTCTGTGTGCGTGGTCTCAGGTCAGTGGTTCGATGTCCACTTCACCAAACCCTGCAGAACGTGTCTTTAGCTCACAGGCTTGTTGGGTTCGGGACACCTCACCGCGTTGACATCACAGCGCAACCCTCCCCCACTATCGCCAGAAGGTGATTTATGAACACTTGCTAAAAATGTTGGCGAGGTAATAAATCAGTGTATCAAATTGAGAGTTATATTTTCTCTGTGCATCGAATCAGAGTTTTATTCTTGCTTTAAGGGGTTAAATGGAACATCCTAATACTATTCATTTGGACTGACTTGTTCGTAGAATCTTCATCGTGCATTGTCACTACCACTTCACGCAAAGCTTAAACGAAAAATTCAAGAGCTTGGCTTGGTTCGTGACTACATGAATGCAGATGACGAGAGTTCAGGTAGCATATTACAATGTGTGCAGCCTTAGCACATCTACCACAGAAAGCAGTTGACGACGGATGGTTGTTAATACAGGAGGAATCTCCTGTAGGAGAAAAGATTCAACAGTTTTACGACTATTTTGTAGAGAACTGGCTTGATAGTGAAGTAATTTCGCGAGACCTGTGGAGTGTCCATGGAGCGAGGCAAAGGACAAATAACTCATCGGAAGGATGGAACAGGAGACTTGGCGCTCTCGTTGATAGAAGGCATCCAAATGTCTACGAACTTATTAAATGTCTAAAGCAAGATGTCTATTACCACGGTCATACCTTCGATAGACTGATGCTGAATTTAGGGGGAAACAAAAGAAAAGCGAAGGCTATGAGAATCGACGAAAGAATTGAAAAAACCTTGAAGAAATTCGAAGCCAACGGTGATATCAGAACTTGTTTAAGAAAAGTCTGGCTTATAGTCAGAAATTGGAATAAAGGAAAAAGAAAATGATTGACGGTTTCACATTGAAACATAGCCAAACTGTATATAATCGTATATACACGTATAAATTCACAACTTTACTGTAGCTAACGATGAAAAAAAAAATAACGGTAATGATAGAGATCACCTCCACGTGGTGTTCCCTCGAAACGGTTTTGGCCGGCTAAGAGTCTCTGTTTTGGAGGAAACGGCTTTGGCCGTTTGGTCATGAAATTAAATAAAAATTTCAGCTGTCAAAATTATACGGAAGTTTTTGGACCAAAGGACTAGATATGGTATCACTGATTCTAAGGAATATAAAGAATACTACTCAAAGAAAAGAGATGACGTCACTTATCACCTGCGCCGGGATGTCACTAATTTTAGGTCGCGCTGAGATGTCTCCGCGCTAGACTGCCACAAACTCGGCTTGTTCAGGACGTGAATAACAATTCACTTACTCACTCCCTCACAGTAGGTAGCAGGCACAACATTTGAACTGTTCATTTTCAATCTACATCAACTGAAGGGAACATATTGAACTCAGAAAGTGCTCACATCAGCATATTCCTATGAAAGCG
Source organism: Lepisma saccharinum (assembly GCA_022664845.1). Lineage (NCBI taxonomy): Eukaryota > Metazoa > Arthropoda > Insecta > Zygentoma > Lepismatidae > Lepisma > Lepisma saccharinum. The sequence continues at coordinate 22,636 of JAGDQP010003444.1, read as the reverse complement.
AGTACAAATTACGATGTTTTAAGTGTCATAGCCGAATAAATCTTACAATAACTTTGGCTCTTTGGCTCAATATCCCATATATGTAGTTCCTAAGTCTGCCAGTTGACTTCCGAATAGAATATAATAATAATTCACTTAGTATTTCAAACATTTTTAGTATGACTGAAAAGGTTTGTACGAAACAGAAAATATTGATACAAGTAAGATAGTTCCGCGGCAAAGTGGGGCACTACGCGAAAGAATGTTTCAAAGATTGATGTTATAAAGAATGTTCAAAATAGATGTACTTGACTCAACATTTAATTGTCATTTCTCTCAGAATAAAGATAATTTTTCAAAAGGAAGATTTCAATGTGTGACATTTGTAGAATTTACCCGATCATCTTTTTTTTAAAAAAAAAAAAACGATAAAATCTTTTAGGGCCCTCAGCAAAATTTAAATCTAGCCATATTACAAGTAATCGTATTATATGGAGGGATTTTGCTAAAGCACCACTGTACGACCAATAATGTGGAAGGTCCGTAACATTAATTGAAATATACCCCAGCAAAAAAATAAAAATAAAAAAAAAATAAAATAGAAAGACATTGGTGCCAGAACTTGGAACATTGACAGCTAGTATTCCAATATCCTTTTCCTCGAAAAGTTGACAAGAGTACACCAAAAGGTACCCTGGTAGTATTTTTGGGTTCTCAAACTCTTCCACCAACATGAATTTACACCAGAAGAACGTATACGCTGAACAAAGACTTGTAGGGTTAAATCCTTTGTCATTTCAGGAATGCAATCTGTCTACGAAAAAAAAGTTCAAAACTTAATTCATGCTGAAAATTAATCTGCTTAATAATTTCGTCATGTAGTACATTTTGCAAAGAAGAATATGACTACACCAAAATATTCTCCATATTTTTAGTATTTGTTATCATCAAATATTCACTTGTTTACATGTTATAAAATCTGCCCACTCGTTTCGCATCTCATCTGCCCACACGTTCTAGTAATGAATCTCGTTCTTTTAGGACAAATTTCGAATGTGTAAACAGTCATGTATGCAAAAAAGGAGAAGAAGAAAAAGATTCGCGAAAAGTTTGCAACCGCTTTACTAAAGTTGGCCGAAGTGTTTATCTGCTCAACGAAAATATTTTAAACGCTTTGTGGTCTAAATGTTTGTGTGTGTAGATGAGATCAATTCTCGGAAAAACGAAATATAGAGGAATGAAATAAATAAATTGAGAAGATTTTCTCATCCATTAGTTTGAGTAAGGTAAATAAGACAGAACAACACAAACTTCACGTTTTCAAAAAGTCCATCCACACAAACACACCTCCACCCATCCACTCCCACACAGAGAGAGAAAGAGTAGGAGATATAAGGTGAAAGTAATAAAAAGGAAAAGGGACGCGATTGAAACTGACAGAAGCGAAAAATATGTTCTTCCCTGGAATCTGAGAGGAAGAAAGGAGGAATGGACCGATATTTCATAACATTTGACCCGCAAACTAAAATACTTGGCTAAGAGTTTTGTTTGAATAATGGAAGAGACGAAGACACACCATCTCCTTTGTCTTAATGGTCCTCTTCGTCTACTTCTTTCTACTTCTGGAGTTCTACCTACTTCAGCCACCTACTACTTTTGCCAACTTTTACACAACGGCCATTATATATATTTTATAAAACTTCTTCTAACTATTTTACACTTGTTCCTTGTGCGCTATTAAAATCAACGCTAAGTGATGAGCTGACAGAAACTTTCCATTTTCTTGTGTTAATTTGGGTTTCTGGTAGGGTCTTGTTTTCTCTTTCTTCCCCTTCCTTTGTGGTTGTGGAACTTTCTTTCTCCATGCACTTTGAATGAACTGGCTACGAACACCCAAGTATAAAACCGTCTTACCAACTAACCAGCTACTAGATCACAGAAGAAGAATCTGAAAAGTTTCCGTTTAAGTTTCTACAACTAACTTTATTTTTCATTAAATCTCGGTGGAGGAAAAGGATTTGGTTGCGTCACTTCCTTTACATGCCTCCAACGCTACTTCAACGATATACACAGCTTCTTGAATTCACAAACCGAAGCACAAACTCACGGAATATACTTACATAGAAAATACGAACCCACGAAAAAAACGAAAAAAACATTACAGACCAACAAAATAAGAAGGAAACTAATAACAGCGTGATACAATTTAAAAAAAAAAAAAGACTATCGAACGTTGAACGGAGCGTCGATCACGAGCATATTAGCTATTTGAGTGCAATACAAGTGAACCCATTTTGAACATCTTTTGCATATCTTAAATGAATCAACCCTCGATTGCTTGTATATATATATTTTCACTTTCTAGCAATATTTGAATACATTTTTTGTATATTTTAACATAAGTCAGAGCAAATCTTCTCAATAGGGGACCTGCGGGCCATATCAGGCCCGCATGGATATTTCTGTTGACCAGTCATTAAAACAATCAGACGTCAGAAAATCAATAAAATAATGAATAAGATACTGAAAAAGTTTCTTTTTAAAAACTTCCAGCTTTACTGAGAAGGGTATTATTAGTTCGTGTCGTGTCCACAAGACGTGCTGTGAGCTTTTATATTCAAAGCTTCGCTAAGTGGCAATCCATCGCTTTGCAAAATATTGACGATATTACAATGTCCTATTAAACAGTTCAACTTTTCTCCTCCTTGTTTTCTAAAAATAAGTTATTTGTAATCGTAATTAATCCTTAGCCCCTCGAGAGAACTTCATATAATTGTAAAATTAATTACCTTTTATTTTTTTATTGAGAATGGACGACTGCATCTTTAAAAAGACACGATGAACACTTCAAACTTCGTATACATATTACTTATATCCCTTGAATACGCAACTAAGCAGCTTACAGTGAGAACTGTTCTAAAATAAGTGTATTATTTTTTAACCCCGTAAACGATCAAAGTAAATATAGATAAAAAAAAATATGCAATAATTGTTCCTGAAATGTAATTATATTATTTTCCCCAAGAACTAGTGGCTACTGGTGACTGTTTTCTCTCGGTGTTGCACTGAGGTTTTCTCCCCGAATGTTTCGTTCCGTAGGAAGCGAGTGTTGCCACTTTCCCGGCGGACAGGGTGAAAAGAAAACAGGACAATAGCGTATATGTATATAACAAATAGATGCATATTTACATACGATAGTTCTAAACCTATAGGGACAAACTTTGGACGTGATTATTCACACTGTAACATGAAAAGCATTCCTTTCAATGAACTTTTAAAACAAAAAGAACGAAAAGTTGCGTAGTTTCGAAGTCCGAGGCATGAAAATATACCACAATATCATCACAAATTACACTCGTCTCATCTTGCTAATAATGACGTAGAATGAATGTATCGGCTTAAACCAAAATGAAAATTATACCTAAGAAATTGATTTGAGCCAATCTTCTGATTGAAGAATGCAGCGCAGGGGGGATTTCTATGTTTTTCTACTGTGCAACGTACATTTTTTAATAAAGAAATGCGTATGTGGAGAATCCCCTCTATACTGGACTTCTTAAGCATACATTTTTATTAAATACATATCTTGCATAAAACTTTGATTGTACTTTGCTAACCCGACATGCCTTACATCACCGTTTCTCCAGACTTTAGATAACTTGTTACTATGTAATTACGGGGAGGGGTTTAAAATCAACAACAGCGAGAAAAGTTCGCTTCTCATTGTGAAAGTCCTTCTCTCAGTCACATCAGATGAATACCGGGATGTTATATTTAAACTATTCCTTGACCAACTCCCTTACCAGATCCTCTCCCTGTCTGTGCCAAAGATGCCTAAGAGCCATAAATGCATTTGATTCGTTTGGCATTTCTGACGTAAAGGAAATATGTAAGTTTGCCGAAAAATGATTTAATTTAAAAAAAAAGGACCAAATCGTCATGCTTGTATTTTCTAACTGCATCTAATAATACGCTGCATTGCGCAACACCGCTCAGTCAACGCAAGGAAAGGAAAGGAAAATTGGGAACGTCGTAACCCAATCTGCTCTCCCGATACTCAAACCAAGTTTCTGTCCCTTGATCCTACAAACTCAAAACATTTTTTGAAAATACGATAAACTCAAGTAAGTTTATTAAACATATCCATTATAACAGAGAGATATACCATCTATTTAACCTGTATGTATTACTATTTTATTGTAGCATATATATTGAGCGAAAATAAAGAAATCAACAGAAGAAAAAAATAATAACAGATCGTTCCGCACACAGAAACAGCTTTCCCATCTCTACTTTCTATGTAGTCACAAAACCAGCGACCGATGCCATTCCAGAACTCTACTCTTCCGTCTGTTCCACCAGAGGGGAAATGACGAATTCATTGAATTAAATGTCCTTCTTACAGGAAACTTGTAACAAGCAGGTCGTTTAAAAATGCTATAGGACGAAGCTAAGCGAACATAAAGGATACAACAGACAGCTTTCTCTTGCGGCAGCTTGAAGAATCTCTGATCTTGCGAAGCAATCCTTTCTTTTCTTAAAAGAAACTTATGGCTTGCTTGAATACAGAAGGGCAGAATTATATTATTTAATCTATATTTGAGAGTAATTTAAGTAATCTTTTACTGGTCTGTAAAAAAACGAAGAATATTGTAGTTGTTGTGCAATACTGCAATCTTCTCACCAACCGCCACTGCCATAAACGCTAAGAGAAAATATTGAAAGTTGCATGGTAATGATCCGAAGTTCATTTCACCAATAAAGGAACACGAACCAGATTATTGATTTAACAATGACGTGAGGCTAGACGCAACAACACCTTCCATAAACTATAAAAGTTTTCAAGACATTCTTCTTCTTACATTTTTTTTTTAATATGCTTCTTCCTGAAATGAGTACAGTATGTCGCTTGGTAAAATTCCTCAGGGACGCTTGTAGGTTATATGTACTCCTGGTCGATAATGTTAATTTATTCCTTGCAGTAAAATAGCAGGATCATGTACGAGATAGGCAGGCACTGAGACTGTTTATTCAGCTATAAAAGACCGCAGGTCGACATGCAGGTCAATGAAGCATGGTTAGTTAGCTAGTTTCGAAACATTTTATCTCGCCCTCTAACCTTCAAGCACGGAAGCACACGTTTCAAAATGCATTGTGGGGTTCTGATAAAGAATAAGATTAAGTTACCAACACAACTCAAAACAAATGTAAGAATGAATATTCGTACATTGTTAACTTTTTATCTTCATATGCAACTAAAAAAATTATATAAAGATTGAAAATGTTCGAAAGCATAAAACAGGAATCAAATTCACACAAACTGTGAGATAAACTTTTTTCCTAAATAGGAAAAGCTAAGGCATGTGTGAAGGATTTAACCCAAACACATTGAGTTTCTTCATTCCTTTAGATGTTTACGAGCTATATTTGTTTTTCAACTATTGTTGCACGGTGATTCAGGGTTTTACGGTCGCGGTCTTCGGCATGCCACTAAGGAGGTAACTTGATATTCTCCTGTTGTTATGCTGACGAAAGTTTTTCAGAGCTTTCACCATGTTTATCATGATAATATTTGCATTTAGAAGAATTGTCGTTGCGAAACGTCATGTTCAGGCATGTGATGGGTAGTTTCGGAGTTAAAGGTGTTCAAATATATCGAGGCATCACAATAAATGACGTGCATCGACAAATAATGAGATAAGCTGTGTCGGTTTAGCAGATGACAGTCGAACTGCCGAAAGAGTGTATCTGAGCTATGTTTACGATTGAGGAGTGCAACTTGGATGAGATTAATCCACACAAGTAGGCCTACGTCATCGTGATGAAATGAGAGGTAGACAAGCAAATACGAGTAGATCCGCTCTCAGTTCAAGTACTCAATTATTAACTCGAGTGTATTCTTTTGTTACAATTTCAACTGTGACTTGCTAATCTGTCAAAAGTCATTTCCAATGAATCCTGACTAACTTTGAGTGCCTACAACTCCAAAATTAAGTATTTTTAAATACGTTGAAAGGATCCCTTTCCTTGCTTTGATATGAATAAATCACCTGCCAAAGTTTGTCGCATGGGACACTCTTAGTTGCATAAAACTCTGTGTTAAAATTCATCAATTCCTTATTACAATACACAAAGCAAAGACTTTCGAAGCCTTCGTTAAAGTCCCCCTCCCCCCCCCCGGACGAAATGAATCAGTTAAAAGCACATCTACATCTATGATAAAGCCGAGAGAGTTTGCACGGTAGGAGAGATTGCACAGGCCCTGGAAAGGCGGGAAAGAATTGGACTGACATGTTGCGAGTGAAGGACAAGTAAATACGTTACTGGCAGATTCATCAGTTTAGTTCCTGTGTTGATAGAAGGTGGTCGCTGAAACTTATCCTCAATGTTGTGCACCTACGACACAAGTTAATTGCGTGACTTTTCATTACCATTTCGTGTATTTTCAAATGATTCAGAACTAGTGTTGTACGCAGTCATTCTGGAAATTGGCACCCAAGCCATGTTGTGCGTAGACTCTCCTCCTTAATGAAGATAGCTGGGTCAAGCGTCAAGTAGGAGAGTTTGCGCAGTACATTCATTTAATACAATGAGAGGAGAGATTGCGCATTGAGATCAGGGCTAGATTCTGGTGTCATTTTTGGTTCTGGCCCACTACTTGACGGAGGAATACACTATATGAAGAGCATAAAATTATTTTCCTCTGTCCACTTACGATTATATTAGTAACGTTTATGAGCACTCCCAAGAGTAAAAAATGTAACATTTAACAGACATATTCAGGATGCTTTAGCTAATAACTGTTTGTAATACATCAGTTTATAATGTTTTGGATCACAACAAGTAATTTCAATTTGGTTCGTCCTATCGAATGTTATGTTATTCTCATGCGAAGTCTCTCCTACCCATGTGCGTAATCTTACCTACTCTAGTAGGAAAGTTTGCGCAAATTAAGGGTTTTTAAAAATCATTATAATTAAACATACACAGTAAAAAAAAATAGCTGTGTTAATTCAACACAATGTGGTGTTTGAGCGTGACTACCACTTTTTGTGTTAAATCAACACAACACACGGTGTTGATTTCGGTACTGGGGGAAAAGTTACAGCTGTAGCAAGATTTGAACATAGGTTGTTGAGTTATAAGTTACCATCTCCAACTTAATCGACACAATTGGAAGGCATGGACAAAGTCCGAAACTTCATACCTGTAAACTGTCATATGTTCTCCTCTCTGCTCTGCTCTCTCTGGGCTAAATCGCCAGACAGCAAAAATACTAGATTCAAACAGTATAGAAGATTAAAAAAATGTTCCTGAACCCCAAACACAAACAAAGTTACTCTCACGACTTATGCAATGATTTAATCACTTTTCGATTTATTAGTTAGTGATCAGAATTCCCATTCATTGAGAATATGGTCCATTTCTATGAAAGCAAGCGCAACATTTGCCATGTTGTTACGATAAGAAAGCCTTAATGCATGTCAAGTGTATGTCACCATTTTCCTTGCTTTCATAGAAATGGAACATTCTCAATGAATGGGAATTCTGATTCCCAATTGACAAATAGGAAGTGATCAAACCATGGGATAAGTCGTGCAAGTAACTTAGTTTGTTTTGGGGGTTCAGCAACATACATTTGATTCCCTACAATGTTTGAATCTATAGTGTAGTCGTTTAATTCAAATGCTGTTCAATAAAT
>JAGDQP010003444.1:0-11833 GCA_022664845.1 Lepisma saccharinum | reverse complement strand
AATGCCGATTTTTAATTTTATTTTTTGTTCGTTGTTGAAAGAGCTTCATTGTTATAGGTATTGATATTCACAACAACAATGAAGTAATTTCAACAATGAAGAAAAACGAAAATAAAAAATCGGTATTGATCGAACTCTTGAATTGGTTATGAACTTTCTTCCCTGAAAGTTAGAATTCTCTAAGCTTGAATTTGTAGAAGCAGCATTGAAATTTCGTGCAACGATAAAAAATACAGTAGACACATATGGAGGTAGTGCTGCCATCTTTTGTTGGAGATCGTTGCTTTACATTAACCTCAATCATTTTCATGTTTACAAAGCGGTTCCAACTACTGTGGCAAAAGTATGCATTACACAAACCACAAGGAAACAATTCATCTTAATTCCCTTTTTGCTACGCGTGTTTTGACATTTAGGTTTAACAAGCAGTTTCCATCACAGCTTTTCATGTATCCCCGTTTACACACAGACGTACCTTTCAAAATACATCATTTTGGAAAAAATGAAAACTGTATAAAAGGACCTATTATATTTTAGTACCCGAGCGTCCAGCTGGAATTCGAGTCTTTGTCTACTAAATAAGAAGTAAGTTTGTACGATCAACATCATATACAGCTGATTTCCCCGTAAACTATCGTCACATGTAGTCCATAACACAACACATGTAAGCAATACATGTAAGTTTGTAATCGAAAAACAATTGCCCGAGACACTGAGGTGTTAAACTTGAAAGCTATTGCCAATGGCTATAGTAAAAATCCGCCCACTTGTTTTTAAAGCCAGCCGTAAACAATGCTTTACAACTGATAGCGAAGTATGTGGTGAATACCAAAACAACAGTGGTACATCTGACGCAATACACCTATAGCGCTCAGTGTTAAGGTCAGGGGCGTAAACTAAAGGAAACTGGAAAAGCCATGAAAGATTTTAGTAAACTTAGTGACTATGCTGTTTTCAAAAGAAAGCTAAGGAGGATGAAAACATTTTGAAAAATTTACAATTTTGATGAAGATGGCTGATATCTTAAATAATACATTTAGAAGAGATAAAAATCGATCTACGCCGCTATTCAATTCTTCCTAGTAGTAACGGTATGTCTACTTTATTTCTTTATTCTATCTCATATGCATGCACATCATCAAAATCCTGCTGTAAAGCCTAAGCTTTTGCCCAATATTAAATGTAAAGAATGTTTGTTACATATAAACAAACAAACAAAAAAGGAAAGAAAGGATATCTTTTTTATATATGAGATCTAATAGACACTTCTGCATGAGAGTTCGTGTGAAACAGTCTAAAATATAAAACAATTTATTATGAAGAGAGGTAAAAAGACATCATCTACGTTTTGTGTTTCCTTTTTGTAACAACAATAGACGAGTGCATCTGCTCAATAAAAACTAATTAAGCCTTGTGTACATTAGTTGCTTAGCAGCGACCTAAGGCTGAAATGTACGAAATGCGATACATATGAAATAGAAATTTCCTTACTACATAGTGATTCTTAAAAACAGAATATATTTTGGTACTTTCGGTTATATCCTGTGTGGTGTGGTAAAAATGATCAAAGCTAAATTCAATTGCTACACAGAGTGGCCACAGAAAAAATCCTTAATCGTGATTGACAAAACAAATTGTTCAAATAGGCTCAAACAAAATTTTATTTGATTCAGACAAATATTTGTTAAAACAAATTTGACTGACACCAGTGAAGAAAAAAAGCGGAGGTCGGCTAGCTGACAGCTACCAGACTTCAACGTTTGTTAGTGAAGTTTTGCTTATATAGGAAAAATTTAAGTGCCTAAAATTTCCAACATCGTAACTCCAAAGAAGTACAATTTTACTGTATTATAAGTCTTACTATGGGTTTATCAATATCGCAATAAAGCGTCAATAATCAGAGTACGCTCTAAAACTCAGAATCAGCTTTCGGTACTAAGATTCTGGTTTGATCCATTAAACAAATCAAAATTGTTTCAAACTTATTTATTTCTATGTTACTCATTCGTTTGTGCCAAGCACGTGAAGTATTCAGAAATAAGCAAGATCTTAACCAGAACAAAATAGCAGAGAATGATTACCTGATCTTCTCAATTCTGTAACTGACAAGCAATAATATTCCATTTCGCAATGGATTGAAACAAGGCGATGCCTTGTCTCCATTACTGTTTAACTTTGCGTTAGAATATGTAATTCAGAAAATAAAAGAGGACAAAAAAGAGACTAACATTGAATGGTTTGAATCAACTGTTTCGTATTCGCGGATGATCCACCTTTAATGGGGGACGATATAAATGCACTACAAGGTAACACCGATGTCTTAGTTGATGTGTGCGATCAGATAGGGCTGTAGGTAAATATAGAGAAAACAAAATATATTATCAGCCGAAGCACTGGGAATGAAGGAAATAGATACATAAAAATTAAAAATGAAAACAGAGAAAATAAACAAATTAAATATTTGGGAGCATATGCAACAAGCAAAAATAAGGTCACAGAAGAAATAAAAAGTCGCTTTGCATCGGACAACGCGTGTTTCTATTCAGTCCAGAAACTTTTAACATCGCGATTAATATCAAAAAAGTTGAAACTGAAAATATACAGAACGGCTATTCTGCCGGTAATACTTTACGGTTGCGAAGATTGAAGTACGACCCGTAGATGAACATAAGATCTTGAGAAAGGTATACGAGCCGAAACGGGACGAGATGACTGGAGAATGGAGGAGACTACATAATGAAGAACTTCACGGACTTTACAACTCACCTGATGTTGTAAGAGTAATGAAATCGCGACGACTAAGATGGGCAGGTCATCTACCTCGGATGAGGGAAAAACGAAGATTAAATTAGTTGGTTAGCAGGAGGGATAGAGACCGTTAGAAAGACCGAGACGACGTTGGGAGGATAATATTAAATGGTATCTTCGAGAAGTAGTTATTTGTGATGAAAACTAGCTTTATCTTGCTCAGGATAGAATCCTATGATGAACGTTTGTTACTGCGGCGATGAACTTGCGAGTTTCGTAAGCCATAGGGTAAGAGTAATATCTACTAAAGTTCTAAACTTGGCTTTTTTATCATCACAACGAAACAGCTTAGTGATGAATTGTGTGTCGCCGTAGCAATATAGGTGGCGTGTCACACTCCAAAATACTTGAACTTCAGACTTTTGTTGAGAGAAAATAAAGTTTTGTTTGGGCCCTATGCTAACAATTTTTTTGACAACCATAAACAAACCATTTCTTGTGTAACCAAGCTGAAGATTAATCTAAAAAAAATAAGTGACTCTCTTCTTTTAAACAACTCGGGCAGAAATATGAATTCGATGAAAAGCTGGCCAGTAGGCAATGTTATTGCGGCTACTGGAGGAAACGTATTTTGGGGCCATTTTAGTACTATAAGTATACACTTCGGCCCATCGCAATGCCATTAGCTGTTAAGTTTTAAAATCCACAAACATGCATGTTTCAGTCGGGATTCGAATCTAGAACTGCGATTACTGGACACAACTCCCAATTCACAAAGAAAAGGATAAAAGCCATAACAGCACAGAAGGGGAAAAATATATAGATTTAAATTTCAAATTAACTAATGGTTATACGTAAAATAACAAGAATAACCAAACACTACAAAGTCAAGTGTTAATAATAAGGCCTGGTAAGAAATTAGAAAAGGCACTATCTGACCTTAAAATATACTTTGCTCCATTGTTAAACTGACTCATCTAAGAAATTGTTCAAAACATAAATTGAACAAACAAAAAGGTACATAAAAATGTATGCAGAACATTTAAGATACGAGGGGGTACTGAGAAGTTAGAATAATGGCCAGGAACTAAAATGAAACTTTAAAAACATTTGCTACTACCTCTGTGCTACTACATAAGAAGGTAAGGAGAAAACAGAGAGGCTACTGATTTCTAGTAGGATTACTAAAAGTGTTAAAAACTGTAATGAATTATTTTTATTGTGTAACACTCGTAAAATTTTCTCTATTATGCGATTATTTAAAATGTTCACTTTGGAAAGGTCTTCTATATAAAAAATGGACAGTTGTTTTTCTCCATTTGTCGAATCGGCACCATAAAGCGGCGGCTACATAAATAGTAAGAATTAATGGAGGCATACAGGTACACAAGTTATGAGTATTGACTGCACGTTCAGGATAAGATAAAATTAATTGTATGGTCGGTAACAGCACTATGACTTACGCCAGAGCTTTCTAAAGTAGAAAGGCTCTGCTTACGATACATGAGTCATTTATGGCAGACAGTAAAATCATCTGATAAAAAGTTAGACCATTGGTTAGGTTAGGTTACATAAGTTTCGTTTCTTTTTCTTTTTTTTATTTGTTTATACGCACTAGAAATATTGATTATAACATTCACAGACTGTTTTTTCATTATACCGTACACGATGCAAACACCAAACTGACGTCAACTTAGCCATTAATTTGAGGATGATTTTACTCCGACGAACGCGTCGTGTTCAGAAGCTTCAGAAACAGTTGTAGAAATGAAACAAATCTATAGGCATATTCAAATGTGTTATTGAAACTAGAGGGAAGGGAAGTTAGATTTTCAGTTAAAGATTCGAATTACTAATTAAGGCTATAAAATCTTCCTTTTGCAATTTACATTAAAAATATAAAACTGAACGTCGTCATTTGGCTTGCTGAGTATATTCTTTCACAGAAGAAAGTAGTTAGGAGTTTTTTCCGACAGATTGCACTACCAGTTTGCTCACAAGATGAAACTCCTCCCTTAGTTCCATCCATACACGAAGTTCTATAAAATTCTAATAATGGTTCTAGTATCATCATAAGTATTGCCTTCAACATTCAAATCTGGACCGCACATTTGGATTTCATTACAAAATGTTTTAAATCTATTTGGAAATTTCTCTACCACAAGCCTCGATAACTTCAGCCTTATCTTCCTGATTAGAATATCCTAAATAACTAGCAAACTTGTTTCTCATATAACTAATATGTTATTCAAGAAATTGAAGTTAGTCACCTACCGAAACAAAAGCAGTAATAGCTTTCAATCCTTCATGTGTGGTTGATGTTTGCTTCTTAATCACAGATACATCTGAAAATGTTACTTCTGCAATCAAAAGAATGATTCCGGTCCAACAATAGCAACACTCTTGTTTTGTATAAATTAATTATTCGAATACACGCAATTCCTTCTCATTATGGAAATAGAAACTTTAGAAAAGAACACAAAAGAAATAAGGTATGAATTTTGTACGATATAGTAAATAAATAATGCGCTGTCCAACCAGGAGTTTTTAATACTGCCACAAAACACGAGAATCTATTATTTATCTCGTTTTCATGTTTCGTGAGTGTTTATTGTGGGGGAAATGTCTGAAAGGGTGGCTCAAAATGACTGCCTGTCCTCTCTCAGCCTTCTATTTATTATACCGCTGCTATGGAAACCTCGAAATGTACTAACACGCACATGTAAGATTTATTTTTATTTTTCTTACCCCTGTGAACAGATACATAGGAACGCCTTTAAACATTCGTCTTCTGCTTTAGACTGTATTCTATGTAGTCATGAATATTATATAGTTAGCTCATATTTTGCACCTAGAGAAATGGCATCAGATCATATTAAAGACAAAAAATAAAAGAGATATAGATTTTACAAAATGTGACCACTTGATATTCATTTTGTAAGGTCTATGTTAGCAAGCTACATTCATATATCTCTGCCACGCCATTATTCGTAAGGACTTTAGATGACTGCTTCACGTTAAGTTTTCCCCCTTTTTTCTCGTTCAAACAAAACCTTGTGTCTGTACAGCAGAAGACTGTTAGTCTTTGAACTGAATGATGACTGAAGACTGAGTCAAAAGTTTGATATAAAAAAAAATAGCTTCAATTCCGATACCTGATCGAACTTGATTGACAGTGTGGACGTTCATTCAGTGTTTTATTCATTTTTTTGCTTGCAGAGGTGAAGAAAACATTAAGTTATGTTCTTTTATTTCTGCGCAAATTCTGAATAGGGCTGTTTGATTTTGAAATTAGGAAAATTCGATTTTTTTTAATAAATCCAAATCAGTTTGTACATTTCGAAAAAATAATATGTTGTAATAGAAACGACTTCAATCGAAATTACTGAAAATGAATTTGATTGGGAGGAAAACGGAAACCGAATTCTATTTTAATGAAAAGTAATTATAACCGGGAAATCGGAATATATTAAAATCGAGAAATCAAAGACTTTTAAGCTGCAAAATTGAAAACAATTTAAATTAAAAAGAAATAGAAAGGAATTAAAGAAATCAAAAACTCTTTTCTCGTCATAGAAAATTGGTTTACCATTCAAAATTTTATTACCTCAACATACAATAGCTTATCATATATTATATGAAACTATCCATACTTATTTTTTTTATGTATTTACAATCATTTTATTTTTAGAAATGAGGGAAAAACGCAAACGACAAAACGTACGATGGACATCGCAAACATTTTGTCTGAACGATTTACTTACTCAGGCAAGAGGTGTGTCTTTTCTGATAGTCTGGGCCTGGCCTTAGACTAGTATACAGTGAAACCAATTACAATTTAGTCAACATGTAAGCCTATTGTAATCATATTTAGATACATTCGATAACATCTCAATGTTTACATTTAATACAGTAATTTTCTATCGATAATCACTTTAATTATGTGTCTTCAACATTCTTTTCCCTCCAAATGCTGTAAATACGGGATAAGCCTCTTATCACCAAGACCTTCAACAAAACAAGTTGGTTTCAATTTCTACACGTTCATTTAACGGTAGGAAAAGAAAAAAAACATTTCCTAGAATCTTGTTTCTTATACAGTACTATACTTACAGACGTTGCACAAAATTACTTTGAAATATCTCGGATATAACGATATTTCTTACTTAATAACACTAAGTAGCTCGGATGGGGGAAAAACGAAGATTATATTCTATCCTGGTTGGAAGGCCCGATGGAAAGAGGCCATTGGGAAGACCGAGACGTCGTTGGGAGGACAATATTAGAAGAGATCTTCGAGAAGTAGGTGTTCGTGATGAAAACTGGCTTGATACTGCCCAGGATAGAATCCAATGGCGAACGTTTGTTACTGCGGCGATGAACTTGCGAGTTCCATAAGACATAGAGTTAGTTAGTTAGTTAGTTAAGGACTAATAAAAGGCGTGCTTTTATATTTTGTAGCAAGAATATATCCTTCCAAACATTGAGCTTTATTGTATTAGTGTAATCTTCAAATGGTTTCTTTGCGCACGTATCATTTTCATTCTCATTGAACTTAAAATATCTGCCCTCTCTCCTTTTTCTCTCATACCCACACAGAAAGACAGACAGAAAGAGACATTGTTCCTTGATCGAATTCGTGTGAACACGCGAATATAAAATTAGAAATTATATCCAACATGACACTAAACAAAACTGGATTTGTAAAAATGATGGTGGGTTAGTTGCAAGAACAAGACAAAGATACAAGCCAATACATTCCTTCTCGATGAAGCATATTATAGAACACAACATTGTACATATACACCATAGATACAGCAAATACACATATAAAAGACACTTTTGATCCTAATTTCAGCTAAAATAAACGGCAAAACTTTATCTATTGTAATATCATACGGTATGTCTACACTGTAAAAAAATAAATACATTTCTTATACACTAAAAGTTCAACATCTAAAATGGATGTACATGTGATCACATATAGAAATGTGAAGAAGTGTTTTTCGTAGCCTAGGAAAACTAAATTTAAAAGTTTGACAAATGCGCTGATAGAACCCGGGTCACCCCGTGATAGTCTATTCCTTAACGGCTAACCAACTGGAGATACCAACCACATTTTTTAAATATAACGAACTATAATTATTTATGGACATGCACAGTACTATTATGGCATCGACAAACAAGTTCTTTCAAACACAAAGACACGGAAATTAGCTTTCTTTTCTTTTTCGTAAAAACAAAAATAATAATTTATAAATGCTTTTCCACAACAACAAGGAAGGTTTAAGAGATGGTTTAGAGCGTTTCGCGGACGAGAACCACTCTCTACTAACTCACCCATCCAGAACCACCCACCAATCAATACTGACCACTGTCTAAACGATGGGAACGCGTAATTACATACATTAAATCGGCTAAATTGAAAAATTACCGCGAACAAAGAGCAAACTACGTTATTTCATTTGCTTTGGTCGGTGTTGTGGGTTATTAATTTTGCCACTGAATGAAAAAAAAAAAAAAAAAACAACTGAATCGCAGCTTTAAAATTGCTTTTAAAAATCAGTTTGAATGTGAAAAATTAGACATTTTTTTTGTGTACTTATTCGATTTCGTGCAAAAGAAAAACTATGTGGCCCATCTTTCTTCCCAATATCGGCGGAAAATAATATTTTCTTTTGCTGGTTGATTTTTATATGACTAATAGATGCCTGGCATTGGATTATTGTGAACAAAGTGTAATAGCAAAGCAAAGATCCCTGCGCAAGATAAACAGATTGTGTCCTTTCATTGATTTTCATTGGATACAAGAGATGTTTATGTGCTGGCCTGAGCCAAAGTTGCCTGAAGGCCTTAAAAATTAAATTCAAAATTCAAGTGTTTACGTACTATACACTAAATCAAAAGAGCGAAATTTTAGAGTGAATTTTCATTGGAGTAAAGATAAGAAATTTTCTTTTTAAAAAGAGATGGGATTTATGTTAGTTAGTTCATTTCAGTGGAAACGTAGACATATTTTTTTAGATGAATATTCATCTATTCAAATAAAGTTTTCATCGTTTGAACACGAAAATGAAACAATAAAATGTTGAAAATGTAAAAAAGATGTAAAAGCGAGCATTTATTCATAAGTAGTAAGAAAAAAGTATTGTACTTATGAAAAAAAAAAACTTAAACTCGGGGAGATTTGAACCGGTACTTTCCAGCCAGCTATTCAACGCCTTAACCCCTCATCTAGCCGTCCAACGGCGATAATACGCCTTCGAAATGGTTTCTTTATTCTTGTCAGGTACTTGAGATCAACGTTCAAAGATTTCTTGTACAATCGCGAGCATATATTTTTGACCCCCTTGAATGCTCATTTCAGCTATATGAATTGTGGTACTCTTCGCCTATTGCATATGCAACCCAACTTGATTAGTGGATTATCTTGTATGCATATCACTGCAGGATGTGCAATTCTTCATCCAAAAGCATTTTGCAGGGGAAAGAACGAGATCGTGTATTGCGGAATCATATAAATTGCAGGCGTTAGCATCACTTAGAGAAATTTAAGATAAAACAGGTTTAATTAGAAGAAATGTTTCTTGTATCATTGAGAAACTAGTAGAAATGCATATTTAAGAACTTTTATATTCAATTACCACATTTAAAAACGTAATTAGTTAATTTTATAACACTTTTGTATGACAAGAAAATACTCTGAAGGATAATGAGGTATGGAGCAGAACACAAAAAAGTGAGATAAACATTTGCGCACAAAAAGTGAAATAAATAATCTCAAAATTACACAAAAATTACATTCAAATGTATATTTTTCAAATATATCTCCCTTTCTATTTTACACATTTTGCCAGAAAGGTTACAAAATATAATTAGTTTAAGAGAATGCCCAAACTAGGAGCGGGATTCAAACCCGGGTCGCCTGATTCGAAGTCCGACACCTGAACCACTTAACTACATATCTCATGCAGAACTGTGTTCAGCATAACGTAGTAGTAGTTACGGAAAAGTAGCGATTGAAAAGGATGCAATGGCATGTCTTTTTGTTACCTATGTTTATGTGAGGAGAAATTCTGTGATTTTCAGTAAAAGAATCAGCTTCTTTTCGTAAAACTGCAGCTTAATTACTTCTGTCATAGAGCACTGGAAACTCCTCAAGATACTACATTATGCCTTCTCATAGCCATGCGTGAGAAATACCAAATATGGGCGTAATGTGGAAGTTCTGATGCCAATCCTGGGCGCAAAAAAATACATGTTTACATCGCAATAATACTCCATAATGTGTTTAGTTCACAATGCGCTTTAATGAGATTATTTCCATTGATTTTCTACTGCGTAGAAAGTCCAATCTGCTGAAAACTCAAGTGATGAAGGGGTCACGGTGGCTCTGTTGGTAGAGCGCTCACCTCTGGTGCTAGGGGTCGTCGGATCAATCCCTGCTTATGCCATGTGGGCTTTGTGGTGGACAAACACCGTGTGCATGGGTTTTCGCGCGGTGCTCTCGTTTCCTCTCACTTTCCTCATTCCACCAATTCATTCCATCATTATCCATACGGCCTGAAGGCCTTCAAATAAATTCAAATCAAAATTCAAGGGATGGAATTCGTTTGAAGGTATGTTGCTCCTTGCACTCAAGTCACCCCTTGATTTTGGATTAGATCCTACATTTCACGCAACGGAGTGCATTTTGAAATAAAGTTGATTTAAAAAAAACAGTTTATCTGAGCCCATGTAGCTTTTATTGGCCTTTTGGGGATTTCCTTGGGTTTTCAAAATAAAATGTGATTAAACGTAAACGTAAAGTTGTGCACAGACCTCAGTACCCCAGTCGATAACAGTTTGTCACAACTGTGGAATCCAGTGGGTGTGTTACAATATTTGTTAGAGTGTTAGAAAGTTTAAATTTATACCGTAGTTTCTCGTTATAGAAGTACATAACGTGTGAAAATAATATCATAGAGTTCATAATAGATAGACTTAGCACGCTTCCCCATTTCTGTGTGCGCTAAAACTAAAGGAATTCTGTTCAGAGCACGTGATTTTGAATTCATCCGTTACGTGTAGACGTCATATTCTATTATGAGGTCTATACCAGAGCTGCCTAGTGGATGAATTCAAAATCACGTGGTCTGAAAAAAACACTAATACATAACACAGAAATGGAGAAACGTACTGTTTATGTATTATGAGTTCTATGATACTATATGCCATGTGTGAAATTAGGAGAGACCCTGGGTGGGGTCACGAGAGAGACCCTTTAAAAGCTATCGTTTAAAAATTATGCCATTTTGAAATAATTTGGGTGGGGGGTAATGATCCCCATAAATCTGCCCATGTCTGGTGCCCTAATAGAAATGTTGAACTTTTCATGCAGAGAAGTAAAATTATCAAGCAGGCTTAAAAGAAAAATGTTTTTGTTTGAACATCCTATGATAAACCAGTCCGTAGATATTGCATTTTCCGTCTGCAAACACAAATACTAGCATGCACCGCAATACAAAAATGGCCGTCGTTAATCAATTGTTGGGAATAAAAGAATACCCGTTTTGAACTATTCTAAAGAGATATAAACATTAAAAGAAATAATAAAATATTAGGAGAGCTGAAGCAACTATGCTGAACAATTTCAGATTGAGTAAGACACATGGAATTTATGGAAAAGGGTTACTTGATTTAAGTAATCTTTGATTTATTTATGAACTTTCGGCATCTCAGATTTGGGCCAGGAAAGGGTGGAATTTGGAAGGTAGTCGGTCAGGACCTAGTTCGTAAGTATCATCTTGGCTTTCGCCTGGTATAACTGATGAAAATCCCTAGAAAAGCTCAGTCAGATGGGCGATCCGCTCCCAGAACTTTCCAATCCAATTGCTAACCAACATACTACCAACTGAGCTACGTTACCTCGGTTCAAGTAATCTTCAAGTTGAAAGTAATCTGTAATCAGATACTAATACTTATTTCGAAAGTATACGTCTGAATTGTTTAATTTTGTCAAGTAATCTTCGTTAGCACGAAATCTTTTATTGTTGAAAATAAACTTATGGATTATAAATGCCGAGAGGAAGTCCGCTAAAACCTA